>JXSR01S013667.1:13228-30145 GCA_000969725.1 Ophiothrix spiculata
AAATTACGCATAAATTATGCAAATTAGGTACTTTATATGCATATTCGCGTTCAAATTGTATGCAGCGGCAGTTCAGCTTCAACCCTTCCCACTGACCAAATATCATCTACATAGGGCATACGGTTTCCGAGATTTGCTCCGGACAATAAATGCGGACGTCGGACAGTTTTAAGGAATGGTATGTCTCTTATTTTGCAATATATAATTGACATCTTGCTAGTTATTTCCTTTGCTATCAGTCCTTTCTCACTTTTCTTAACGTCCAACATGTTGCAATATGCTCTATGTTGACATTTTGACGACAGCCCTAAAGCTCAGACAATGATATTGTAAAATATATCATTGTATATTTGTATACTTTGTGGTAATCTATTTAAATTCAATAATGAAGTATATAAAATAAATATAAACTGACTTGCCTTGGGGTTTCTGCATTAAAGCTATATGCATTTAGTTATAAATTAATAAATACTGGGGATTTAGAGTGCGCTATGCCTCCCAGATTTTGTAATTCCACTCGGCCTCTGCACACTTTACAGGTAATTTACCTATCCCATTATGCTGTGGCCCTCTGTGGCACAAAGTAAAAAGTCAAATAATAGTTTTAACCCGAGGTCAAGTCATTTTATATTTATATATTAATCAAAAACATGTCAAAATATATGAAATTATAATGACCAAAAATAAAACAAATTAAACTCATCATCAGATTATATAACACATATGTTATATTTGTATATTTGTAAGCACTTTATGTAATATTAGTACAAAATACATATTTTATGAAATTGTATTTTATTACATTCACCAAATATATCATACAAATTTGTTTGCGTACGAAAAAACCCCACAAGAATATTTTATATATGCAGTGTGAGAAATGTCCCTATCTTTCATTGCTGATTATTTTACACCTTTATGAGTATTTAACATATACAAATACACCACACACACTTTATGATATGCACCTATGTAGTTGATTATTAAATGCCCGTTATCAACGTGTAGCCGTAAAGAACATTTTCAGGATGTAAGTTTTCCAACAAATGTGCAGTTATGTATTTAAACCCCGTTTTTATGTGCAGAAGAACGTATACAATATGTTTATAACGCCATATTTTCAAATGCGGTAAATGAAATTCTTTTTGAGGTTTTTAGATCTATGTATGTAAAATATAAATCCAAAAAATATGACGCAAATGATGAACGGTTCTCGAGATAGGGCTGGTTAAAGGTTTTGTGGGCAAACACTTTTGACTGGGAGTGTTCATATTTATAAAATTCCATTAAGTCTCCAAGATCTGATTAAGTCAAAATTCTTAGTGGTTATTTCTAGTCAGAACTGCTCACTGACATAGGAAAGCCTAGTGACTTCGGACTTAAGCAAACATTTGTCGGGCAATTAAATGCACATCAACTGATTCTTACATGATACTTTCCACTAAAATTTTCTATGTGATGATATATGCCATCACTAGATCTGTTCTTATATAAAATTGAATTATTTACACAACAATAACTGCTCACCATCTTTTTTTAGGTCATTGTGTGAATTCTGAGGCGATTGTTTTGGACCGAGGTATTGTTATGAGGGAGCGCGGCTCCCGAACAAAAAAACATTGGTCCAAAACAATCCCAGGCAATGTGTACAGTTCATAAAGATGTATTATGGTGAAATCTCATTGAATTATGTAGAATATTTCTAAAGATAATTTGAATTTACTTTCAAAGTCAATTTAGAGGTAAAGAGCCTTCAGCCTGGGGCGGGAAAAAGTGGTCAGTGGATTTGTCTAACAAAATCATTTCATACATTTTGGGCAATCCTACCAATGCACATATTGAGTGACACATCCAAGTGAGTATATATACACATATATATGTACAAAAATCGTCAATCCTTTAAAAATGAGTACTGTTGTAGTATATTTGCATAGTGCTGTACATATAATTTACAATGAATTGACCAAATCATCTAAACCATAATTAATCAAATTAAATAAAATAATAATAGTTTGTACAAATTTAAATTCCTGAATGAAACACTGCACTTAAATTTTTTCTATCACTGGAAAAAAAATAATGACTAGGTCCAACTGAGATTTTTTTTTTTTTTTGCCCAAAACTATGCCTTAAAATTTTACACCATCACAGATCGTCATTTGAGTATAAGAAAGTTGTATCTGCAATAGCTGCCATTTGTCATTAATTTAGATTGAATACTGTATAATCTTCAGTCTTAGGTCAGTGGCTCTTGAAATGTTTTTTTAGGTTGTATAATCTCCAGTCTTGGGTCAGTGGCTCATGAAATTGTTCTTCAGGTGATGGTGTCGTCTGAAGAACCATTTCAAGAGCCACTGACAAATGGCAAGGATATTTTGAGGGATTTTTCACATTCTTGTGACTAGGTATTAAATAAATATAACTAAAGGCAGCCATTGCAGATACGACTTTCAAGATCTTGCACTCACATGACGAGCTCAACAAGCCAATATAAGATCTGTCGGTCTGACGATGATCCTTGGATGAGCAGTGATACAATGTAGCCATCAAAAATGTAAGTGTCCAGTTGATCTGAATCAATGCATATTTTTCTATTTTACGCAACCCGGATGATTGACAACATTAATAGATAAAAAGAAAAAAGAACCTACATTTTGTCAGAAAAAATGGCCAGCGATCCAGCTCAAAATCTTTCTCAACCATTAGCCCAATATTCATAGCTTTAGTTCTCGAAACCATGTAAGTTTTTTGCACTGTAAAAATTTTCCCAACTTGATGAGGCTCTTCTTTCAGTGTTCATAACGAAGTCTATCATCAGATTTCATTATTGATAAATTGTATGGTGCCAGGGCATACTCTATGTAGTTTCAAGTACAGACATGTTGATAGAGTCCAAAAAAGAAGAAAAATACAGCCAAAAGGCAAGTAACAATAACTTGGATACGATCATCATGAAAAATAGTAACATATCTTTCTGAAGAACATAATCACTTGCTGTCATGTCCGTCTGAATGTTAGACCCACCAGGTATACACTATATGCAGCACACAGTGATGGAGCATTCATAAAGGGGACCAGCGGTTTAACGTGACTTCCTAACTACGGAGCAATTAGAGTAAAGTTTCTTGCCCAAGGAAACAAGGAGACATGGTCAAATTGAGACTCAAACCCAGAACCCCTGTAGATAACTATCATTCTGACAGTCTATAATAGGTAAGCATTACATATTATTTGCTACAAAATATAGAACATTACTTTTATACATACAATATTTAAACAAGTTATTTCACCATACAATTAAATTCAACCAGGCTATATTAAAGGCACTACTCCACCAATTAATATATTGCAAATGAGTAACATTATATACAAATTATGTATCACAGTTTACAGTAAACTTTATAATTTTCCTGATTTCTTATGCTGCTTTCATACTCGTGTAGTTCTGTAGCTTTGTCGCTGCGTGAGGTATATTTTTTTGCAAAAACTCGCCACTTACGGTTGTCATGCGGGCAAAGCTACATGTCGCTGAGATAATTAATATCAGCAAAATGTTGTCGCACGAAAAGCTTTTAAAGTTGAAATGAATTCAACTTTCAGAGTGACATGGAGCGGTTAAGCTTGAAAACAACACAGCTGCAAAGCGACAAAAGTATGAAAGCAGCATTAATGCACTTACAAGTCATTTTTCATTTCATGATGTACAATTTGGATACAATAACAAGATATCAATAATTAAACACTGCCATTATTTGAAGTTGGTTAAAAACAGAGTTGTTTGTTTAGGGCCAAGATACTTTCTTCCATACCTCAGCCCAAAACAAAAACCAATGATATTAAACAATGAACAATTTAAAAGATTAAGCAATGTTATTATTGTCATTAATGCCATATTTAATCTAACAAATCCATATTTTAACACAAATGGTTTGAAATTGTAGTTTCAATCTGAATATTGTTTTGACAACTTTTGAAAACATTGGTCAATCCATACATTGTTTGTTTGTTTCTCCTTCATTCCATGTTTGTATCAAATCATTGCATTAATGTAAGCACTAGAATTTAGAACGATCGCGCAAAAGCACCAAAATTTACGATTTTTGGGGTCCATTACACTTTTTAAAAGATCCATCACAAATTTTCATGATTTTTCCAAAAACACTCTTTTTTCAATATAAATTCATCGATTAACAAACTGTAACTCATCATAAATCCATTATTTTGTGAACGTCGGCATAAACAGATGACTCAAAAAACATGTGCTGTGTTGTTATTTAATGTGTAACAAAATAGGACATCACGTTTGGAAGCTTAAGCACTATTTCTGGCAAGATTTTTTCATGTTTTTGGTTGAATAACAGAAGTAACTGGGGATACACACATTTCACTGTCCAGTGCCTTTTGTGTTTTTAAATTACCCTAAACTCTGGTGCTTACATTAACACATGATTTTGACCATACAGTTGTTTACATGAAATCATAATTACCACTTGCATATCATCATGTGAGTGCAAGAAAGTTGTATCTGCAATGGCTGCCTTATGCTATATTTATTAAACACCTTGTCACAAGAATGTGAAAAATCCCTTAAAATTTCCCTCCCCATCTTACATCAGTGGCTCTTGAAATGGTTCTTCAGGTGAACCATTTCAAGAGCCACTGACCCAAGACTGGAATTTGCAATCCAAATTATAAAGACAAATGCACTCACATGACAAAGTTAATCCAAGGCTTCTGATACTGTGATATGCATTGCTGATTTCTTCACAGAAAGTTGTAACAAACATTTGACAACACTTTTAAAATTAAGCTTAAAATGTGAAATACTTGAACAATTTCAGAAAACAAGCAGGTTTAATAAACTACAATCTTTCACAAACCATAGCTCAGATCATGTTTCAAACAAAACATATATCACATGACTAGAAGATTATTTTGCTTTAAGTCACATGTTGCCTAAAGCCAAGCACATTACCATATAGCTATCAGCACTGCTAGTCAAGCTTGAAAAGGAAATTTCAAGATACGCCTTGGCGAACGGGGATTTCATGGGGAAGGGGGAACTGTGTACAAATGTGGGTATGATGATATGCAGAAAATATGGGGAGTAAAACAGCCACCTGGTTTGTCAATTATACTTATTTTCTTAGCTAAATTTGATATTTAAACGAGTTAGTTCCCTCTCCCCACACATCCCCCCAAAATAATTAACTGAAGCTTTAAAAAAATTAATTGTCGTATTTTCTAATATCTGTGCAAGTTTTGGCTAAAAATTTGGACAAGTAGTATATAGGGTCACCTTTTCTTTAAATTTTGTGTTTTGAAAACTTGAAACTCAAGGAGGCACTTATCCCTTCCCAGATCACACGGGTACCTCCTGGGCAATGGTTTATCTCTAAAGCAATATTTACAGAGTTGTGGATTGGAAAATGGAGATTTACAGTGCTTAACTCTAAGGTCACATGTGAGTGGATATCTGCATGTTTCCTATTCTGATGCTTAAAGATAAAGATAAATACAAAACTTAGTAAGCAGTTATTTTGTAATTAAATACAAAATGACTGTATCTTTACTTCTGGGTGATATTCGTACAAATTTGATTCACATTTGTTCAACTTGATTTAAGTAATGAAACAATTGTTTCACCCTGGTATCAAACTTTTTCGTGCTAAAGCTATTCCGTGCTAAAGTTGGCAACCATTCTCATTTGGTAAACAGGGTCAAAATGAGTCCTAATTCATCTTTTATATTCCTTGACTCATCCTAAAATACTCAGTAAGGAATAATAGTGTACCTTCCCTATACTCTATAAATTTTGAAGTATGCAACAAGACTCAGACTCTGTTACAAGATCCATAGCATATCACTTGCATTCTACAACATTGTGAACTGGTGGTTCTGTATTGTGTAAGAGACTAGTAATTATTGATTAGGATTGATGAAGACCAAATCACTGCGTATAAATATTTCTGTACTTGAATCGTTGATGACTTTGGTATTATTTTTGGCAAATTTCGATACCACATGACAAACCTTGAATATAGTTGATTTGAATATTCAGCAAGATTGGGTACGTTGTTATGATTAAGAAATACAGACTAATTTATTCCCCGTATGGTCATGGTGTTTTTTGTGTGTTAATCGGCTGCTTATTGCATATTTCAAAATTTACAGAGTATATAGCTGTCATGATCATAGCTTGATCAATCATACAACTTTGAACTGGTTGTCATAGATGTTGCAACATCATTATGACATCAATTACACCAATAATAAAACACAATTATTCAATTCGGTATATAAATCAAATATCGAGTGGTTTATAAACATTATTATATCATGATTACAGTGATTTGAGCCGTGTAATAGTTTGTACTATTGCACGGCATGAAACAAACCTGTGTGATATCATGATATAAAACAAATATTGAATGCCTATGCACATGCAATAGTACAAAATATATCATTCGATTAAATTTGGACTGATCCATTTCACTCGGCTACGCCTCGTGAAATAGAAAAGTCCAAATTTGACCTCATGATATATTTTGTACTATTGCACTCTCAGGCATTAAATATTTGTATACCAGAGAATGGTTGAAATTGTAGGCCAGTTAATTGTGTTTAAAAATTGACTTGGGATGATTCAATTCACTGGTTTAAGCTTTTTCAATCATATCCCATATTGTATCAAATATTTACGTCTATGCTAGCTATGCCAATTGTAAATGTACAAATTGTAAATTTCCCCAGCTGCATGATTATCAAAACAAATCTGTGTGATTACGTCATATACAAAGTACCCCATTATTATAGATAATACCATGTTTGAATATCAAAAGCACCTAGCTTTGATCAGCGATATTCAGGGCATGGCATTTATATAGGACCAATGCTGCGTTCATACTTGTGTAGTTTTGTAGCTTTGACGCTGCATTACCTTTATTTTTTGCAAAAACTTGCTGCTTCCGGTTGTCGTAGCGGCAAAGTTACATGTCGCTGAGATAATCGATATTGCCAAAATTTTGTCGCACAACAAGATTATTCGAGTTCAAATGAATTCAACTTTCAAAGCGTCATGAAGCGGCAAATCTGTAAAGCAACAAAACTGCAAAGCTACAAAAGTGTGAAACGTACGAAGCGACAGAGTTGCAAAGCTGCAAAGAGACAATAAGTATGAAAGCAGCATAAGGTGTGCTTTCTTATCAACAAATTAAACATCTCATTCATATTGATATAGTTTTCACCTGATTGGTTGGCACAGTTATAGGACTCGGCGATCGATTACAATCAGAGCGTTTTGACCTCATAGACCCACTTCTCATAGACCTATTCAACGACGACGCATACAGACTAGCGGAATCCTCAGCCATAGATGTTGATCTCTGCAACTTTGGTGTCTTGCTCCCAGAGGTACCATTATATGCTCTTGTAGGACCATTTTGAGTAGCTGACTTGAACTTTGGGCTTGGAGATGATGCTGTCACATCCCCTCTGGAACGTGAGCTTGAGTAAGGTAATCCCATTGTACTGGTAGTTTTTAAGGTATCATTGAAGCTGGTGGTCTTTGGTGCGGTTCCTGATTTGGATGATGTTGAGGTTGGCGATCTTGAATTAGCAGCAGGTGTGCAGTGACTGGATTCTTTGTGAGTACTTGCACAGCATGACCAGTGCCATTGCCCAGGGTGTGTTGGGTGACCATGCCCGCAACCTTTGAATCCACCTGAAAGAGAAACGAGAAAGACTGATTACTGGTTTGTGTGAAGTGATGCGTCAAGTAATGATCAGTCTCATTGTCCTGGGTGTGTTGGGCGACCATGGCCGCAACCTTTGAATCCACCTGAAAGAGAAACAAGTCTTACTGGTTGGTGTAAAGTAATGCTTCAAGGAATGATCAGTCTTATTGGCCATCATGTTTTGGATGGCCATGGCCACAAACTTTGAACCCACCTGAAATATTTGAAATAGATTCATCAGGATTGTTCATAGTTCAAAAGTATTTTAAGTTCTCCAAATCAAATCAAAATTTTGGTACTCACAGTTATATTTTGACATCCTGTCAGAAGTCTTGTTCACTCCATGCTGATGCTGTTGTGAGGTGTTTCTAGATCCTAGCAATCCTTACAGTGGAGTCAGTGTGGAGTGAACAGATCCCTGATAGCTAGGATGTTGAAATATATCTATGAGTACCAAAATTTGGATCTGATTTTGAGAACTTAAATATTATTTTATATTTCCACCTGAAATATGATTATCAAAGACAAGTTGAACTTGAGACAAGCAATCCTATATTTCACACCTGAAGAAAATCTCCCAAGTATATACCTATAAATAACACAACTTACCCAATTACATCTCAAAATAATCAAGCTGAAAGTTACACTTTTCCTATAGCTTGTGGATAAATGGTGACTAGAACTCAAACTAAAAATCAGGATGACAAAAGCTATTTTTATGAAAGAATAGTGAGTATAGCTTGTGGGAGAACACGAGACACGGCCTTGAAACAAGCAATCCTAACCTAGCTTTACTTTACCCGAAACTTAACCTTTTAAGTCTACACCTATTAAAAACACCTTGCTTGATGCGCTACATTTGGAAACTATGACAGTTGCCGTTTTCCTCTAACATGAGCTTGTGGGAAAAGAGGAAGTACTCAATATACTTGACACAATTGTGACCTAGTTCCAGGGTATACATGTAATATCAATTAACACTTATGAAGGATGATAATAAGATTTGAGAGGTGCTGTTTTCAGTATTAAATTTCATTTGATTCTAATTTGAACTGTCAAGTTAAAGGAATCAACTACTGCGTAAGACATTTAAAATGTTTTTTATGGGGGAAGGGTTCAAAACCATGTAGAATGAATAATATCAAACAGGTCCAATACATGCTACATGTACTCGTGCATATTTTCATATTTTGTATTTGGCTAAAAATCATGTCAAAACATTGGATTCATGTTACTGTTTTGAAATGCTTGAGTCAACGCAAACATTGCAAGTGCACGATCGGAAAAGGCTGCTGACTTATTATGGGTCCCTATGCCTTATTTATCATCATAACTCAAAGGAGATGACCTAGATACACCTACTGCCTCAAGCTATTTAATTTTTCAGACTTGATTTCCCCATTGCCAGAAGCTCCTATTCCAAATTGCACATCCCAGGTTTCAAGTCCAATATGTGCTACTCATGTATACTTCTGTAGCCCTAAAAGAACTTAAATTCTTGTTGTTGCTCGTGTGCAAACCGTGTCTAGAGTTTCAAACAGCGTCTATTGCAACTTGCTATGATCAAGGTATGCCAATTTTTCTGATAATCTGTTTCAAAGACACTCCAAGTGTGGCATGTGGAGCCATAAAATACGGGAGGTACAATATCTCACCCTCCATGGGCGACAATTTTTGATGGCTGCCATCCCATAGGATTTTATCCTTTATCAATTCTTTGGTAGCTCTCTCTTCCTTCTAGTAGGTACAGTTTTTACAAGTATTTCAAATTTATATTTGACAAAACATTTGATTTATGTTATTGCTGCTTTGAAATGTTTCAACGCAAGCCTGGCAAAGGTACAATCGGATAAGAGTGCTGCCTATACATGGGTCCCTTAGCCTGATTTATCATCCTACCCCGGCGGAGATTACCTTGATACGCCTACAGCTTCATGCTATTTTATGTCTCAGACTTGATTTCCCCATTCAACCCAATATGTGCTACTCATGTATACTTCAGTAGGCCCCTTCCTACTTCTTCTAATAAGTACAATTTCAACAAGTATTTTAATTTGTATATATGTAAAATCTTGTCAAAACATTGGATTCATGTTGTTGTTTTGAAATGTTTGAATAAGTACAAAAAATTTGAAATTTTCAAATGTGGCAAAAACTATGTCTAAACATTGGATTCATGCTGTTGTCCTGACATGCCTCAATGTAAACCTGGCAAAGGTACAATCGGATAAGGCTGCTGCCTTTACATGGGTTCCTATACCTTAATTATCATCCTAACTCACAGGAGATGACCTAGATACACCTACTGCCTCAAGCTATCTTATGTTTCAGACTGGATTTCCCCCCCACTGCTCCCCCTTCCCCAAATTGCACATTTACTTGTGTATTATACTTCTGTGGCCCTCTATTACTCCTTCTAGTAAGACTAGTACAGTTTCATTAAAACTTTTAATTTTATGAGTCACAAAATCCATGTCAAAACATGTGGATTTCATGTTGCTGTTTTGAAATACCTCAATGCAAACCTGGCAAAGGTACAATCGGATAAGACTGCTGCCTTTACATGGGTCCCTAAGCCTGATTTATCATCCTACCCCAGCAGAGATATGACCTAGATACACCTACAGCCTCAGGCTATTTTATGTTTCATACAACTCATTTGTGCTATTTACACCCAGCCAGGTTTATACAGAGCATAGAGTAAGGGAGGTCAAAACACCTTGTTTGTTGTTGTTAGAACTATTAGACAGCAGTTTTTAAGCTTAATCTCAACATCTATAATTCAAATGGTTTCAAATGTCTTTTCAATGTAAACCGTATTCAATCTTTCATTGCTATTGATGTTTCATCGTTGGAATGCTCACACTCAGGTATTTGACAAATTGAGACCAATTTCATGGAAAGTGTGCCTGTTTTATTATCAATTTCAGGAAAACTTGTGTGCATGCAAATGCAAAAGGTCTGGACATGCTGTAATTTTGACAAGCTAGACACAGCTTCTGGAAAAACACAAATTCCCCTAAATTTGTCTTAATATATCTGAATAAAAATGGTATAAAGTTTGAATCTCCTCTAGATCTAGACACTAACATTTGGAGCTATGATGACATTTCAAGACCAACTTCACTGGTCTCTTGATCACATATTGTGAATTCTGTGAATACAGGAGCTGGGGTCGATTTCCCTAACGTTAAAATGCATCGTTAACCCATCGTAAGACCAAAACCCATCGTTAGCTACGACCATCTCTTGACCTCAAGCAACGATAAGAAAGGGTTCGATTTTTCTAATGCATAATTCACAATACCTTACGTTGAGGTGAACACTTACGAAAGGTTTTCATGTCTATGTGAAGTCTAGTTGTAGTTATGAGCTGAACCCTTTGTTAGCTACGATGCATCGTAATGTTAGTAAAATCGACCCCTGGTCTCGAGAGGTCAAGGCTCCAACATGTGGGCAGCTAGATTTGTTCTGAAAACTATTTCATTTATTTATTCCAATGATCCTGATGAATCTTTTCATGATGAAAATTCTAAAAATACTCAAAATATTTTCAACCTGCTTCATACCTGGCATTGATCCACCACAAGCACATGTAGCCTGCTTATCCCCCTCACTGGAACAGAATGTACAACAATGCCATGTCCCTGAGTGCTTCTGGGTGTGTGGTTTCACCCTCACTTGAAATGGGCTTCCCTGCAAAAGAAAATAACAGAAATAGATATTGTAAACTTGAATAACTTCCATGCAAAGACCTGGAATTCGTTAAGTAATATGATGTTGATATAACTTTCAATTTCTTCTTCTTCCCCTTATTGTGCAGACCTCACTGAGTGAGCTCTAGCACACAGGCTAGTTTTGAAATTCAGAAAAGACAAAAAAAGTCTTGTAACGTTAAGGGGGAAGGACACCCTCTGACTAATATAACATATACAAGTATGACTCTTCTGAACATGGGTCTAATCTTTCATGAAACTTTAAAACTCTACATTCTTCATTTAATGAGTGGAAGATTTAAAATTGTCAACTTCGTGCTCCCATTCAGCCAGATAAACAACAAAGAATGTGAGATTCAGATTCAACAAGTGATCTTCACCAAGATTTGGACCCAGGCACTAGGCACCTATATACTGGCATGGAGAGATCACTAAAAAACTACACTAGGGTGCTCTTCAACAGCACCGCTGAAGTTGATTAGCTTCAATGTCATCAAAACTTTACCTTGATGTGCGTCCCATGAATACAGATACTTAAAGAATGCATACCACTCTGCTGAGCTGTGTATTTCACATCATATGTGCCGTCGTTGTTATCTATCAAATTAGTTTCAACGTCATTCAAACTTTACCTTGATGTGCGTCCCATGAATACAGATACTCAATGAATGCATGCCACTCTGCTGAGCTGTGTATTTCACATCATATGTACCGTCGTTGTTATCTATCAAATTAGTTTCAACGTCATTCAAACTTTACCTTGATGTGTGTCCCATGAATACAGATACTCAATGAATGCATACCACTCTGCTGAGCTGTGTATTTCACATCATATGTGCCGTCGTTGTTATCTATCAAATTAGTTTCAATGTCATTCAAACTTTACCTTGATGTGCGTCCCATGAATACAGATACTCAATGAATGCATGCCACTCTGCTGAGCTGTGTATTTCACATCATATGTGCCGTCGTTGTTATCTATCACAGGGCATGGTAGAGACCTGTTGAAACATAGGAAACATTGTATACATTTTAATTCTAAATGTATCTCAGAGACCAACAGACAGATGCAACAACCATAGCATCTTAGCCAGTGACAGACCACATGCAATTGAATATGCCAGTACAAGAAACCCCCAACTCAATAGCCCCCCTTCTGTTAAGTTCTGTAAAATATAAATGCATACACATCTCTGAAAATGCTTTCAAATCACTAAAAACCATTTCCATGTCTATATACCAATCATTATAGTGTCACATTTGACTTGTAATTGACTTTTTTAGACATTGTTAAATAATTGTTCTAGTATATAGTTGCAAAGGGGAGCTCATGGAGTTTTCTTGTAATGGCTGTTTAAATATAGCATCTATGTACTATAACAATTATCTAACAATGTCTAAAAAAAGTCAACTACAAGGTCAAATGTCACACTATGATTAGGATATTGACATGGAAATGCTATTTTAGTGATGTGAAAGCATTTTCAGAGTTTTGTATGCATTTATTTTTTGTAAGTATAATTAACAAAAAGAAGCTATTTGAGTTGGGGTTTTCTTACACTGGCGTATTCAATTGCTATGCTATGCTATGCCATTGAAACTTTGTGTGCTAAAATGCCAATTCAAATTGATCTAAAGGTGTGCTGAAAATCAAATCTATGGCTTGAAAATAATCAAAATCTGTGATTTAGGGCATACAACGGAGGTGCAAAATGTCTGGAATAAGGATCCAGGGCCTCAATTATGTACATAGTTTGCAAACATCAATAATGATGCTTTCAGAGTCCAGCGATTTCATCACTGCAACGTTGCTCGATACACAGTTTTGAAATTTTAAGGGCGCTTCTCGTAGTGCATGTAAAGATTGCGTATCGAGCGATGTTGGAGTGATAAAGTGATAAAATCGCTGAACTCACCATAAGAGGTGTGTGAATACTGGAATCCCCACAATAAGTGGTGCACTTCGAACACTTAGCTGCTAACACTTATATCATCTCAATCAGAGGTGGTTTTTTTTGGCATAACTGTAACCAGTCCTAATAATATGTGCATTAACCCTTTCCAGTCTGACCACTTTTTCTGCCCCAAGCTGAAGGCATTTTTACCTGTAAACTGACTTCTAAAGTAAATTAAATTTATCTTTAGAAATATTCAACACAATTCAATGAAACATCAGCATAATAGACCTGTATGAACTGTATACATTGCCTGTGATAGTGTTTTGGAAGGTAAGAGGTAGTGAAAAAATTTCTACTTCAGTGTTAGTTAGGGCGTCTAGGGGACATCCAACGCCTGAGCTGGCAGTAATTTAGGGCGTCCCCCAGATGCCCTACGACAGGGAAAGGTTAACCATGAAAGGCTTCTGCATTCCCTATTTTTCTTTGCCTTAACACCCACATGGGTGGGGGACCTCCTATTTTTTAAATTCCTTGTCACACTCCCCAGCAAAACTGTCAGAAAATAAATTGAGCCTCTCAGATGGAAGTTTGTGGGCCAAATCTGCTGACAAATGTCAGTAAGCCCCTGGAAAGCTGTTAAACATGCAGCAAGGTATAGAAAGCAAGGATTGTTTGGCCCTCAGTCTATATTTTGATACATGTACCTGGCTCTCACTGGCCCATGAAAAAATAAAATTGAGAATCCATGATAAACATTTTACTACATCAGAATCTAAGAATTCCGACAAAGTACTTTCAATGGAAATGTCCCATGTTTTGAAGTGAGCTGTGCTATATAATTATGCATGATGATAACAAAATCAAAGTCTTTCTAAAAATGTGTTTTGTACAAAAACACATGTATAATGCCACATCAGATTAAAAGTTAAACATAATATAAGGTTATGAAAAATCAGATCAACAGCGTACAATACACCAAGTCAACTATACATATTCACATGTAAAAAATGAACAAAAAGTCAATGGCTTTATCTATTAATCTCAGGGGAATTATTACTATCATATGCCAAGACTGCACTGGATGATAATGCACTGGCAACTTCCTTTGAACTTTATTCCACGAGTTCAAATTTGATTTAATTAGGCGAAGATGACAGATCCCTACATTGTAATAGGCTATTAAAGTAGTATGCCAGTCATGAACAATTTGGTTTAACATTGGTGTTTTAATGTCTTAATCTATATCTTAAAAGTTCACTACACTTAAGATTAACTGATTAATCTGATATCTATGTTTTTCAACCATTGAGAAGAGATTCTTTGGAACCGCATATTAAAGAAAATAGAGATAGGAAACAACTGTAAGTGGCACCAGATTCTGCATAAAGATTGAGTTATTTCAGTTCTAAAAGAATACACATTATGAGGGGAGCATGGCCGAGCGGTTAGTGCACAGGGGGTCTCGTAATACAGAGGTTGTGGGTTCAAGCCCCGGTGACGGCACTGCCGGTCGAACCATGTCTCCTTGGGCAAGAAACTTTACTCAATTGCTCCTTGGTTCTGAAGTCACATAAAGCCGTTGGTCCCCTGTGCGAATGCTCCTTCTTGGGGCGCTGCATACAGAGTATACCTGATGAGTCTGATAGAAATTAGCACTTTATGTAACGAAAGTGCTGTGTTAAAGGGGCATTGGACAAGTTCAGCATCATCCCCAAACTTTTCCCCAAACATTTTGAGATTTTTGCATCATTTGAAGAATTAGTGGTAATAATGACAGCATGCAAAGTCTCATTGTCAAATTCAAACCCTATACACCAACATATTTAGATATTCTCTTATTTTTAATTATCGTTGTCGACAACGATAAATACTGCCCTTTATAGTTGAATGCCTAGAATTAGCCTTTATTAGGAGATCTAATGAAAATTCCAAATTTCTTTTGAATTTCTGCAATCTATGATGTGAAAGGAATGTTTTACAAACAAATCTTTTGCTCTTTCTCATTGTATAGCATCGATAAATACGTTTAGAGAGTGGCCTCATACCCGAAAATAAAAAAATAAAATAAAATTCAAAATTTGACTTTTTGGAAGGTTTTGATCAAAATTTTCCCGATATCTGGTAACTGACTGTTATTTTCTAACTTAGGATGTGTAAAGCATCCACAAACAAAACTTCAAAATTTTGTCCAATGCTCCTTTAACAGTGTAAACAACATTTGTTGGTTCTTCTATTGATTTCCCCTTTTTCACCTTCTTCATTTCTCTTTGTTTTCTTTTTCTTTCCTTAATTTTACTATCAATCAGGGCTTTCAAACAAGGACTGCATCTTCATAAAAGTGCTTTATAGGAAAAAAACTCCTGAATTTAAGCTGATCATTTCCACATAGGTTATGGTATATTGAATCAATACTAAAAATTAAACTGCAAACATTTTTACCTGGAAGGATTAATGTGAGTTGAAATCTCTGCAGTGACATCTTCCCCGCCTTGTCCATGGCGATGTCCCTCGTTGTCGTAAGAAACCACCGTCAATGTTGACAGCTCTCCAGCTTTGGCATTGCTTGTACCTGAAATAACAATAACATCAAAACTTGGTTCTGAATTTAAAATTATCTGATGACTCGTTTTTTGAGTTAAAGTAAAAAGTAAAGAATTTTGAGTGAAAGTCAAAAGATATAAAAAAAAATTAACACTTGCTGATAAACAATTTACCATGAATATGTATTGTTAAAGTGCATATAATTTCAAGAGATCACAATTATTATGAAAATTATTTAAATGAAATCCAGGGCAAAATAAAGATAATCTACACAAGTGCTGGAGGTCACGGGTCTCAAGAACGTCTTGAGACCTGTTTTCGGGTCTCGGTCTTGAATGTTGAGATCTCGAGGTCTCGACTACAGCACTGATTCTATACCTTTTTACTTGTATTCATTTTTTACTACCCGTGGGTTTCACTCATATTAAATGATTTCCTTGAAATCTGTGAGCACATTAACATTTCTTACAAACGTTGATGCTCATAGCGCACAGTATCACAGAAACTATATTGTACATGTAGAAGTTAAGTTGATCATTGTACTTAGTATTTTTGAATATTTGCATGGATTTAAATTGAACCTTCATCATGCAGCTCAGCATACTTGTCAGGGGTTTGAATTGATAGATGGGAGGCGATTTAAAGTGCAAGGCGCCCTCCAGAAACTGAAATTCCAGACAGCAACCATTAAATTTCTGTTTTCTAAAACACAGGGATGCCATGAGAATAAAACTAATTTATAAGCTTGGCTCTTTCTAAGATGACATGATGGGCCGCAAATTTACATTACTACTGTTTTTTTAATTTATGAACCTGCTTTACTTAAGGCTGGGGTAGACCTTCAACTAGCATGAACTGTTTTTGTACTCGAACTCTCAATCTAATTACATAAACCATATAAAAGTATACATTTTTAGAAGCGGATTTTCAACCTGAACATGATGATGATATCAGTTTTTGACCAAAAATGTCAATTTTGGCAAAAAATGCCAAAAAACATATTTTTTGCCCAAAAATTTCTGGAAA
>JXSR01S013667.1:32672-48562 GCA_000969725.1 Ophiothrix spiculata
TTCAGAAATTTGTATGCATTTACATTTTATAAGTATAATTAACCGAAGGGAGCTATTGGAGTTGGGATGTTCTTATTCTGGCATATTCGATTAAAGTCCCTCATTTTAGAGCATCTGGTAACAAGAAAAGCAAGACAGATGCCTCAATTCACAATTTGTAAAGAAAATTTGTAAGCGTCATCTTATCATCTAGCTTGTAAGGCCAAAAAAAAAGAACTCTGTCTCAGCTTCCTTAGGCCAAAACCCCCAAGTGCAACGCGTTTTTTTTGGGTTTTTTTAGTCAAAAAAGGCTATGCGCACGCAGATTTTTTTTTTTTCTATTACGTTTTTAGGTCACTTTGCGGCCAATTTTTTTTTCTCTCGATGTAAGAAAAAAATTTTAAAAAAAGGAAAAAAACTCCTGAAAACCTATAAAAAAAGAAATGCGGTAAAATTTGCGCGGGAAGCTGAGACAGAGTTCTTTTTTTTTTTTAGCCTAATCAGTATTTGTTTTGAACCTTTCTGTATCAAATTTTACTTTCATTCATTTTTGATGTTTTTCTTGCACCTTCAGTGCAGATTTACTTTTGGTTTTGGCATGGTATGCAAAGTAGTAGTTGTAGTTGTAAAACCATATGACATAAATTTGAATCAAAATTGACTCTCTAAATTATAAACTTTGACACATGTAAGTATTCATTTTAAAAGAGGATTTGTACTTTTTTTTAAAAGCCAAGACAAAAATGTTGTATCCAAAAACAAAATAATTCTTAAAGGGGCATTGGACAAGTTCAGCATCATCCCCAAATTTTTCCCAAAACATTTTGAGATTTTTGCATCATTTGAAATGTTAGTGGTAATAATGACAGCATGCAAAGTTTCATCGTCAAATTCAAACCCTATATGTCAAAATATTTAAATATTCTCTTATTTCTAATTATCATTGTCGACAACGATAAATACTGCCCTCTATAGTTGAATTTCTAAAATTGGTATTTTCAGGAGATCAAATGAAAATTGAAAATTTCTTTTGATTTTTCTGCAATCTATGATGTGAAAAGAATGTTTTACAAACAAATCTTGAGCCTTTTCTCATTGTATAGCATCAATAAGTACGTTTAGAGAATAGCCTCATACCCAAAATCAACAAATAAAATAAAATTCAAATTTTTGACTTTTTTGAAGGTTTTGATCAAAATTTTCCTGCTATCTGGTAATTGACTGTTATTTTCTAACATAGGAAGTGTAAATCATCCATAAACAAAATTTCAAAATCTGCCAATGCCCCTTTAACATTTTGGTGGATGTTGATATGAATTTTTATCAAATTAGTATTGGAGAAAATCCCATAATCTACTATTGCCAAGTTGTTGATATTGATACAAGCTTTGAATAGCTCATAGAAGTTTATATCAGATTGTAATACTGAATGATATGAAGGGTAAGACAAGCCAACAGTTGTAAAACCTCTCCTTTGGATTCTAACACAAGTAGTAGGAACATTATCTTGGCTGTAATTTTTAACATGTAAAATTTAGATTTCAATACTTAAAGAATAATTTCAAATTGAAATTGCATCAATATTTTGTAAATACAATATCCAAATTAATCAAAACTTTGGAAGTTGAAATTGCTATGAAGAATTATAGTTGCCTTTTGACCAAAATGGCTGGAGGTTTTATCCAGATGATTAGTGCATGGTCAGGGGTAGAATTATGTTTCGGTTTGCAAGAATCAAAATTGATTTTACAGTTTCAATTATTACACACTTCAATGGAGAAATTGATTCTCATATCTTGATCCTATGAGAATCATTGCGAGAATCAATTCTCGGATTCTCACCAAATTTCTAACCCTGATGGTCTTGTCTTCCAAAGACCCTTTACAGACTTTGGGTAAATTGACATTGTAGACTTTCAGAGGGGAAGTAAAGCCACAGTACACTGGTCCCTCATGTTAAGGAAAGTCGTTAAAACCTATACATGGAATTACAAAGAGTAAGGTACTTAACTTCCGACTTTGCCCCACCCTGTTTTTGTCAATATTGAAGTTTAAGGCTGGTGTAAAAATAGTAGGCCTACTCTAACTCTATATCGTATAAAGCATGTTCAAGTATATATTAACCCTAACCGTACAAAATCACAAAAAATCACAATCCACGTAGGTAGGAAAATCGCGTAAGTCCAAATACGTCATAGACCGGATTTAGCAATGGTCACGAAATCGCAGCCATGGCAACGCGTGCTCGGTGGCTTGACATAGTGTCAGTTGGGTTGGGAAGCGAGAGGTCCTGGGTTCGATTCCAGGTGGAAACCCGCCATTTTTAACGTGCAGATTTCCGAGGAGATAGTTTTTAACCGGAGAATTGCTCAGTACGGTTAGGGTTAATAGAATTGAATTGGATCTAGATCAGACCTGATCTAGATACTTAACATGATGGTTATTTTTGATCATTTTTTTGACTAAAAAAGTGTGATTTTGGCAGAAGGTCTCCTAAACCATGTTTTTAGTAGTTTTCTGGAAAGAATAACAACAAGCAATCTGCTTCGACAAAGTTTTAATCTTCTTGTTACTTCCTGGAATCAAGAAAAATAGAAATTTCCAGAGGGCTTTTCTCCAATTTTAGAAAAATTGCCAAAAAAGGTAAAAAAATTTGGCAAAAAATAGCATCATGTTTATTCTTACCTTGCCCTTCAGCATAACACCGGTTAGGATCCACCATTTTGTTCTCCAATGTTCCATAGATCTTATATCCACCAATTACACCCGATGAGATATTCGGTTTAAACTTGAGATTCAAGTCACTCCTTGGTGTGCACTGGTAGGTGACACGGTTGAGGTGACTCAGCCTGCGACTGAGCACTGGTTTCACCGATAACACTTCTTCATTGTCTCCTTCTGTTAAAACTTTGGAGGAAAATTCACAGCTGTGCTGCATGTCTGATAACACTTGTTGTAGCTGAAGTTTGTGAGCTTGAAGCGATTTGAACCGTTTTTCGCTAACTTGTGTGACTTTCTTAAGGAGAGACTGCCTATGATTTTGTAAAACTTGAATATAATTATCAAAATGGGTGTTGATATCTCTAGCTAATTTGGTGGCATGATCGTTTAAAGTACTTTCAGCAGTTTCAATAGAATTAATCCCTGTATCGATGGCTTGGACGTGCGGTTGTAATCTGGCAATGAGATTAGCGATGATTCGCCGATGGTGATCTACGGCATCTTCTGCGTATTCCACCAAATGCTCGCGATGATCTACAAGGCAACAATCTCGACACACAGGAAAATCGCAAGTCTCGCAATACATTTTCACTTCTTCCTGAGGATGTTTAGTACATGGAACAGGGCAACGTAAAAACGTAGCACCCCGTTGCTGTGCCTCCTCCAAGCTCATCACGGTGTGCCCTGCAGTTCTTCGCTGTCGTTTATGAGCCTGAATGCAGAAATTACACACATTGGCCATGCATTCAATACAACGAGACTCCGCTTGTGCATTATCGGTGCACAAATCGCAGGACACCTCGCAAGAATCAGGATTCAAGGCATCTAAAAGTATCAATTTTCGAGTCACAAAATCGATGGGTAATTCGCTTGGTCCACGTCTGGGTAGCTCCACTTCAACATCGCACTGTGGACACAGAACGGTTATATTCCCGAGATGTTTGCCGTGCAAACGCGTTACGCTATTTAGACTGTTTTGCGAGCCTATGCTACTTAGATCATCACCACTACTCACTATGTAAGGATCAAGAGTCCGGATACATTGTCCACAAAATGAATGCAAACATGGGAGGAGACGGGGGTCTTTGAAGCGCTTCTTACAAATGGTGCATTTCAGACGAGGATTCTCTAACTTTGCATTGGCTGGGATGACTCGTGTAACTGTTATTGAGGACTGTGACCCCTTGGTATCAACTGCATTGGACATCATTTCCTCATGCTCCTCCTGAAAAATAACAAGAAATATATGATTTTTGATATATCTCTTTCATAGCACTGAATAAACTACATGTGAATTTCAAACATTTTGACAAAATCCTACCAAACAACAGGAAAAAATTGTACACGGTTAAAGACATGTCAAATTTATCCCTTTTTTAAAAAGCATATTCAACTTACACTTTTCAAGCACTTTTCATGTTAAAGATGTTTTTGTTGTTGTTTAATTGTGACTGTTAATAAATAATACATTTTCAACATGCCTGCCGGCATGCCTGGTGGTCTTTGGATATATCAAAGCCAGCCTTTTGAAAATTTAATTAAAAAATACTAGAGATTTCAGATTGGTTCAGCAGTTTTAAGAGTTATTGGAAAAACAATATTTTATTTTAATACCGGTAAATTCTTAACAACATTTTTAATAATCAAACAAAACAGCAGAAGAACAAAATGCAGAGACCTAGCCAGCAAAGCTTTAGAAGCTTAGAGCATATGTTACAAAGCAGCAAAATGCAAAATTACCAATTGGAACAGAGTTAACATAGTAACAGTGAAATTGTATGTTAGTGACCTTTCAAAACATATTTAAAAGTGCTTACAATTGAATAAAAGGGAAACTAGTAAAAGGACATGATCATCAACTCATTTTTATTTTTGAAAGCAAAACACTTACAATCCAGATGAAATATGCTTAGGAATAATCAGTTGGAATTTGAATACAAGTTTCTCAGTCATTGATAAATGATTAAATTGAATACCAGAATGCAAAACTAACCCAAGTCCACTTTTTTCACTCAACTTTTCAAAAATGAGTTATACACAGGAGAGACTTTCTTATAACTTCAGCTACCTTGTGTGTGAAGGACTAAAATGAATACGTACCGCAAGTGCCCAAATAAGTTCTATATATGTATTCAAAAGCTGTCAAAATCCATGGACTTGGGGTCAATTTTACATACATGTTGTTTTATTGAATATATCATAAGTAGTCAAAACCATGTTCTCGGTCAAAATTTCTCTTGAAATTGGAAGATAATTGGTGTTAGGTGTAGGCTCTGTCTACAATGCTTAGAAAACATGCACAAAATGGTAATATCATTTCAAAATGGCGGTAAAAAAACCTATTTAAGGAAAGTCCCACAGCAAATATGTGAAAATACTGTTTTCCTGATTGATTTTTTCAATTCACTTTGGCTCAGACAAGCAGAGCATAAGCACAGATGCATTACTGCACAAAATATTTTATCCAGATCGATCTCACCCCTTTTTAAATAAATTTGAGTACATAAAGCACATATGAATGCAAGACTCACCCAAGTCAACTGTCTAAAATGACCAACTGCAAAGTATTGCAAACACAAATACTATACAAAAATCAGGTTTTATATGGCAATTGGATTCATTAACCTACCATGCGAGCCAAATTGACATAACTTAAACATCAGACTTACTGTGAAGTTTTTTTGTTTTTATCAAAAATTATTCCAGTGGACTTGGGTCACTCTTGCATTCCAATATTCAATTAAGTGCATGGAGTATAAGATGTGTGCAACAAATTGTCACCAAATGAGCAGAGTATCTACCTGACGGCGGCCTATTTTGTCACAAAAATGTGCGAACAATAACATAGCACGTTTCAGCATAATTTGTGTCGAGCCAGTGAACTGAGCTAGCATAAGGTCGTTGAGACTTGATTACAGGTTTAGCGTCACACACCCGCATTATAAAATTGCTGCCGTGTATAGTTTTCAAGAATCTTGAAAAAAATTCATTATTTATGTAAATTGGTCTTTTTTAATTGTCCTAGTCAAACTTGAGATGTAAAAAAGCAAAAAATATCTGTCAGGTGTGGATTATGGTGTTTTAAAGTAAATGTAGAAGGTGATGATTTTTGTATGAAATGACATTTGTCTAAATAATGAATAATGAAAAAGTTGCCTCATTTTTAAAAAAAATGTTACGCTAAACTGGAGATCAAGTCTCAAGGGCGTAACGAGACAAAGATATTACTGCAACAACACCAAAAATTTGATTATACAATATTAATTTTCCAATAAATTTAGCTAGATAATAAACTTGCCTTGCCTGACTCCACTGAACTTAACACATCATAAAAGACATCATCCTGTGCAAATTTAAATTATATTTGAACTTTTAATTAAAAATTACATTGGTCCAACTTTCAACTCTAAATATATTTAATTTTGTTAGTTCTGCCACTATTTGGCAGCTAAGTGACTACGTTAACGGCATGATAACTGAATCAAGCACATTTCATAATGATTGCAGGCTACATCCCATTGACTTTCACTTAGTGTGGAGATCATTTCGATCATGGTTCAGGCCTTGAAAGCATGATCAAGTTGACACGGAGATAACACTTATCACTTCGCTAGTGAAAAGTAAGTATTTTCAAGACAATTGATAACGCAATGCATAGACAGTCATCCAGTAAGTTGGTTTAAGAGATTCTGTAACTGTGATCACAGGATTGCGATGATTTCAAACATTTTAATGCACAGTGTCAACCGAAATTGTTAAAAGAAATTTTGTGACAAGCATGACCATAGCAAATTGATAACCTGGTCATATTTGTTGCAGGGTCATTATGTCATGGTCATGAATAGTTGGACTTTACATTCATGCAAATGAGCTATACTACTTTACAACAATGCAACAAGTCTAAAAATCTATTAAGATGCAATTGCTGCAGAGGTCGATATACTACAGTTGAAGTAACTGTTAATCTGAAGTGACCATTTAGGCTAATGAAACTCAATGCTGAGTTTCCCGTCCCCCTCCCGCATTATGAAATTTGGGCCTCGTTTGCCGACCAAAATCGGAAAATAATTCATTATTTTGAAGAAAAAAAACATGTTCTTAAGTCGGACAAATCTGTCTAAACAAATGCCTGACACATTGAATCATTCTAAAACAAAAATTGCAGCACTAATGCAGTGCTAACATTTGTAAGCAATAAATAAAATACTAATAATGTTCATAGTACTGAAATTCATAGCTTTGTATCTTAGTAGGGTTTTTTTTTTTTTTTTTTTGGCCTTAGTTTTGGTTCTTGATCGTAAGACTACTTCATTATTTTTTTTACGGTATCTTTGGGTCTTGGCGGGGTCTCAAGGCTTTTTTCTCTCTTTTTTTCTTCTTTCTTTTTTGCAAGGTTTTAGTCTTGGCACTATAGATTTTTGTCTTTAATATAAAGGTTTGGTCCCAATAGGGCCTATATATAAGGTTAGGTATAAGCAGTGAATAATAAGCAGCTAATTTTGAAACAAAAAGGTTGAAGGAACAACATTGGAGTTTCCTGACAAAAAGGTTGAAGTAATGACATTTTGAAATAATGAATAATGAAAAAATGTGACGGGAAACTCGGAATCGAGTTTCATTAGCCTTAGTCCTGAAACTGGTACCCTGGCCATTTCTATGTACTATATGTTTCATTCATTTTGTGAAACCTGGAATCCATCTTGGGCAATATGGCCCAATACTAAGTACCATAAATAAGAATCAACAATCTATTTTACATAATAGAATTATTGCTCTGCTTAAAGTGTCAGTGTTTATTGTAACTGGCGTAGATTTGTTTCAGATCACTGCATACTCTGAAACCAAATAATACCTTAATCTGAAAGTTGAAATACCTTTCAAGTGGTTGATTTTAAATGTAACTCTGTCATATGAGGGAAAGATTTGTTGGTTTGTGGAACCTCATTAACACAAAATCACATAGGACAACAATTTTATTTAGTGTTATCAAGATTTTGTGTTATCCAACTAAATTTACATAGAAAGTTCACACTTGGGACCAAACAACCATTTTGTATTAACAAGGTTCCACAGTATTAGTTAATGCTATAGTAGTAGATTATCAATTACATACCATATGGTACCCTCATAAAAAAAATACCCCCCCCCCCCTTATTTAAAGGGCCCTGGCAATGTACCCTTCATTTTCAGAAATGTTTTATGCTCTGTAACTCAGCAACGGATGATTAAATCCAAATAAAAGTATTTCTAGAAACAGATTTGCATACTGAACATGATTTTTGGACTAAAATGTGTCATTTTGGCCTTAGGTCCAAAAATCATGTTTTTAGGCCCAAATTTTATGTGAAAGCTAACTAAATTTTGCTTCAATAAAATTTGAACTATTTTACTTTTTAGAATCTAGAACTTTATCTAGGAACACACTTTTCAAATTTCTGATTTTTTTTTCTTAGTTTTTGAGATATTGTCAAAAATTGGTCCAAAAATTTCAAAAATCTAACTGCTGCCACCATTTTTGGCAATATATGACACTTCTAGAAATATATACTTTTATTTGGATTTAATTATCAATTGCTGAGTTAGAGAGCAAAAACTATTTCTGAAAACGAAAGGTTGACATGGCCCTTAATATGAGCCTAAATTTGTACAAAAGTTGTGAAAATTATGTAGGTAGGTACCTATGACATACATCTAGGAACTGAATGTGTTGAATAAGAATGCGTAGGATGAAAAGTAACTATTGAAGCACTACAGACACAATAAATGTATACAATGAAATAAACACAACCGGCATGGTTACAATCTAAACAACAATACATAGAATGAGCTTTGCCTGAAAGGTCACTGGTTTAACCTTACAATTGAGAATGGATTATTGGTTTTCAAAAGTTCAAGTTCTAGTTCTAGCCCTGGAATTTTTGCACTTCATTCGATACAATCATACAAATATACATAGTACTTAGAACTTAACATCTTTAATAGGCAGATAGCGTGTTAAGAAAAATGTTCAAATTCAGTGTGTCAAAATCTAAAAAAATATGCCATTCTTCTAAACTGAAGCAGCAAAGTTTTAAGAAGATTGTAGCCAGTGAGCTTATCTATTCATACACATCTAAATCTAAGACAGATTGTTTTCAGTAGATCTTCTTTGCTTTTAAAATTTATGCCCAAATCAGAAATTCAAAAAAAATTAGCAATTTTAAAGTACAAAGATTGCAATTGATTTGAAAAATTCTGATAAAGTTATATCAGGCCTAAATGTACAATAAAAGCTTGGTCAAATAACAATAATGCTGGTTCCAATTAGATTTACAATGACTCACATTCTCGTTAAAGTTCCAAAAAATGTTACTTGCAATGATGAATTTCAAAGATACAGTTTAGATCGTGAGTCCCGCTTGACAACAACTTTTCCTGTCCACTGACACAGGTTACTGATGCTGTCACCTACATGACATATCAAGACATCTAGGCCTACATCTTATCTTGCCTTCAATTAGCAATGCTGATGGTTTACACCAAACAACACAACATGATCTATAGCACATTATACAAGCAGCAATTTTTCCTACTGTTTTACTTACCATTGCTCACAACCATTTACCAGAGCTATCAAAATAATTTCCCTTACTTCCAAAGTAAGCTGAACAGTCACATGCACCACACTTTATTACCACAGAGTTGGGCAGTTCTGACATAATTATTATTGCAGATAGTACTGCTACTTTTTAGTATGCTATCACACAAGAATTATCATCAATAAAACTAACACTATCATCATCATTTAAATACTTTATCTGGATGCTATCGTCTACATTGGTACTTTACCGTTTGTGAGGCCATCATAAAGTGAGGAGTATGACCAACTTATACCAATAAACAAACCACGGTAATCATATCCAAATCATATAAACCAAATCACAGCTAGATATACACACATATAGCCCGGAAGGTATGTCTGATATAAACCTTGTATCAAATGAATCAAAACCAAAGGCTTGAATATGTATGAGAGGCCAAGAGGGTCATTATTCATTGTGACAACATGTCTAACTGCTTTTGAAAAGAGAGTTGTTTTCACCCAGAGGGGGGTGGGGGTGGGGGGTGGGGGGTGGGGGGTGTTATAACACATTGGCATGCATCATACTCCTGTCAATTATTATAGACCCCCTTTTTCACTGTGCTTTCAACCAATGACCGTCCCTCTTTTCACTGAACTGTCACCCAATGACACCCTTTTCAACTGCACTGAGCTATCATCCAATGATCCCCTATGTTTTTGAAGTCCAAATGTATTACCCTCTTTTTTATGGTACCCCTCATCCATTGCCCCGAGTTAAGAGAATCTTAACAATCTTCACTGAAGCAACTCCTTTTTACCAATTTTATGTCCACCACTTACAACATTTTGAACATCGGCAAAGTTTCTTAAGATGTCAAAATTAGGCTTATTTTATTCTAAAACTGACACTGAATTACCCCATTTTATCATTCTTTACAACAAATAGATCCGAATGAGCCAGTTTTATCACTCGCTACACCGAATGACCCCCTATTTTTCAACATATTTTCCACCTATTGCCAGTTTAGGAGTAGGTAGGAGTATTCCAATTTCATATATGAGTGTACCTCCTTCCCAAGTGTTATTCACTGTAAGGCTGGTATTGACAAGCCTATTGTTGTCGACAATCCTCTTGACAAAACTTATTTTCGACAGTGTCGCGACGTCGGTCGCTCGATTTCAGGGCTGTGCCTGTGTCGACAATGCAAATGCTTGCCGATAGCAGCCTTTTATTTTACATTTGAGTAAAAACAAACTATATGACTCTTTTGGCTTACCATAAATGGCTGTCTGCAGAAGTGGGAGGGTATTTGATTTGTAAATGAGTTTACTCAAGCAGAAATATTGTTGTGGTAAATGCAAGTTAATTTCTATTGAAATCTGACTTGATATCTCTAAAGTATTTGTGATTTAATCTACTTTAATTCACATAATATTTTAATAATGTAAATAAATATTATGAAAGTGAAACATATTTTTTTCAGACTACATGTAGGCCTACAAAGTTTTCTGTACTAATTGTACAAATTAAAACACTTTTTATACAAACATGTAAAAATAATCCAACACACTTATTGCTAGATGTCAAAATCTATGATTGCGAGAGGTAGGATGTAATTAAAGGGAATAGCCTAAATTCTGCTTGGTATTAAAACTTATGGAAATGCTCTTTAAGCTTGGCCATGCAAACTAACTAAACCCCAGGGCTGAAAATACTCAGGTGACCATGCAAATGCTATTCAGGGTCCAAGAACATCATACCTGATTTTAAGCTATCTTGCTTTATGTTTAGTTAAGGCTGATAAACCACTCTCATTTTATTTCCCATGGATAAACAAACATACAATTTAAAATGAGGCAGACAATCCCGAATTATTAACACCGAGGTCTGCTTAAAACAAAACAAAATACCATATACAAAAATGCATTTTCAACTGGATAATATTTAAGCTTAAAAGCTTTAAAATTGAAAATCTTTTAAGACTAACAAATATCGTTGTGACAATGTACCAGGATCAAAACAATTAAAAACTGATAAATTTATAATAATTAATTCTGACAACTAAAAATATAAACAGTACACGCCTAAAGTGTTCTTAATGTCAAAGAGGGAAAGTCACTCAACAACTTTACAAATGATGTGAGGGGCCAATAGATAAGAAAGAAACCTTCACTCTCTTGGTCATTTAGCTCTTTTTAAATTCTAAAATATTATCTGCAGATGATTTATAATAGATATCTTTGGTAATGACTGGGATACCCTGGTCACATAATCTTGCGGAGAGGTTACGATGTGTTTACGGCATCAATTCAGCAAACGCCGATCGGACACTAGCCGGTGACCCACCAGTGTCCAAGCCTTAGCGGTCACAGGACGTCAGTTTTTTGAAAATAATTTCTAACATATCTCCACAGAACCAGAGGATTTTCACTCAGATTTGAACATGGGACCTCTCACACCATGTCTATACACATGACCACCTCAACAGGCTCCCTAACCAGCCAGCATCCGTTTATAATGTATTTTGCATAGATTAAAGAAAGTCCAGATAGGAAACTTCAGATTCAGATTCATTTTATTTTCCATCATAAAACATATAAATACAAATCAAATAGAACATAAGTAGGGCCTACGTACAAAAACAAGGATGGAGGAAGTGTAACAGAAGGCATATAGCCTGAAAAGAGTTACACCACCTCTCCAAGTGACACAGACATAACGTTTAAAACAAACCAGTGGTCAAAAATACAAAACCTAAATTGAAAGCAGTTGAAGTGATGTTGGTATAAAAACCCAGATTATTTACGTAATATTTATGAAACTGTTTACAAAATGGAATATAATCACGTCTGTCGACTAGAAGGATGGAGATCCATAGGGATGGAAAACTTGTCTATTTGCACCCTAAAAATTCGGCTGAGTTAGGGGATTGCGTCACGCGGGTGCCATGTCTGGACCGACGCTGCGCGAGTGCGTAGTGCCCCACCTCTGGGTTTATCATCGCGCTACTATTACTTGACTACAACGCAATACGCATCTTACATTTTGCCGCTAAATTGGGTGTAAGCAAGGAACAGCGCTTGACTGGCTCGATAGCCGCATCCTCAGTCAAATTACCATTTAGTTGCCAGAGTACAGTATTTTGGTCTTAGCACATATTTGCAATTTTTAAAGATTATTTATGCTAATGTTAAACTCCAGTCTAAGGTGGTGTTAAAACATGGACGTGTATGTATCTAAATGATAGTGCCCAACCCATATAAGCCCTGGATCATTTCCTCCTGTTGAGATTTGTTAACTTTGCAGCTTAAACATGTTTAAAGAGAACTGAACAGAAAACATCATTTCCAATCTTATCTTTTCCAGCACATAGTTTCTTTCTTATTCACCGCAGATATAGTTTTTAAAGGTGCAATTCATGATTTTGATGTGACAAAAACTTCGCATGTTTTCTAGCTAAATAAGAAGAAGAGTACATCATAAATATATACTGAAAATTTCACTTGATTCCGATCATTCGTTTCCAAGTTACAAGCTTTTCAGCATTTTGAAAATCCCCATAGGCTACTGTGTTGTAATTACTGTCGAGAACATGACACATTTTCTCACTTTTCTCAAAAATGCAAGCATGTATGAAAGAATGGTTTGGGGATCGTAACATATACCAGTTGACAATTCTTATAAGCTAAAAAACTCAATTTTGATAGAGGTGACCTTGAGGGTGAAAAGTGGATCATGAATTGCCCCTTTAACTTCTAGCAGTACCACTTGACTTGAAGAGAGACCTAATACAGCCTACTATGAATCAGCATGAAATGTGATATCCAACATAAAACATCACTGGAAACATGCAAAGATGATTCATTTTAGTCAAACGAATATATAATCTTGAACTCAAAAAGACCTCAGAACTGAAGCGTGTATACTATATACATGTTTATATCATGATTACAGTGATTTGAGCCGTGCAATAGTTTGTTCTATTGCACGGCATGAAACAAACCTGTGTGATATCATGATATAAAACAAATATTGAATGCCTATGCTCGTGCAATAGTACAAAATATATCATTCGGTCAAATTTGGACTGATCCATTTCACTCGGCTACGCCTCGTGAAATAGAAAAGTCCAAATTTGACCTCATGATATATTTTGTACTATTGCACTTTCAGGCATTAAATATTTGTATAATATTCAATGTCTGAATAAAAAATGGTTGTTATTATAAAAATATTGTGATGCAATTTTTAAATGTCAGCCAAAGTTTCTTATCTGGTTGATTGCTTATTTCATGATATTGTACAATTTTTGACAATATATGGTACATTCCTGTTATCTTGAAACTGCAATAATTTTCACTGATTACATTACACATTGTTTTGACTCACTCTGTATATATATTCAATGTCTGAATAAAAAATGATTGTTATTATAGAAATAATGTGATATAATTTTTTAAATGCCAACCAAAGCTTCTGATTTGTTGCTTATTTCATGATAATGTACAATTTTTTGACAATATATGTGGACCGCCGTGGCAAAAGGGTGCAGTTGTCGGCTCGTACACGTTGCTCCTTGTAGCATGTCTGATGTATGCTATTTGTATGCATCAGATATGCTACAATGAGCAACATGTAGGAGCCGACAACTGCACCCTTTTGCCGCGGCGGGACACATATATGATACATTCCTGTCATCTTGAAACTGCAATAGTTTTGGTAAAAAAAGATGTTAAGATGTTGCTGAATTTGCTTTCATGTAAACCTAGACACATGTTTTTTAATCCTGAAAGAAAATTTGAAAAAAAAAGTTGTTAGCCTATGACCAAATTTGAAGAGTGCTAGACAATTACATGGAATAGCGATGAAAATTTCACATTTTGGGGCACAAGCATGGACCAAATACTGGGTCCATAGGGGCCCCGACAACTGAAGTGTTAACCCCAACCGATGGGGCTCCAGACCAGCTGGGTATTGGACTGGCAGAGAGAACCCGTAATACATCATGTATTGTCACTGCTTTATATCTACGCAGATTGACTTCTGGTTTGAATTTCTTCTTTAATTCCAGGCACTTCCTTGGCATTGGGGTAACATTTGAGAGGTGAAAGTCCTCCTAATCAGCTTGCCTCACACATTACTCATTGTCCCCTTCCTTTAAAGGTACATGGTCCGATTTTCCAAAAGTAAGTTTACACTTTCATATGAAAGATCACCACTCAAGATACTTCAATTTCAAATTTCAGTTAAACTGGAACAACCGTTTTAATTTAACGAGCAATTTTGTATTTTCCATTTGCCTATAGATACTTTACTGTGAAATTAATATTATGGTTACCATAATATTAATAATCTAACACATTTTCACTTATATCTCTGAAACGCAACATGTTTCAGCCGTAAAATTTCACATGAGTAATGAGAAAAATATAAGGAATATTTTGGTACCAAAATCTCAGAAAGTTTGAAAAAATGCTGACCCAATCGGACAGGGCTCCTTTAAAACGTCATAGTAAGAGTTTCAACTTCAAGAAGAACTGAATCAATTTATACAAGCCAAAAAAATTGTTTTTTACCAGCCAAAAAATTGGGTGTTGTGTATTTTTTTAAACAAAGATTTGAATAGTCACTAAAGCAGCACTATCTTCAATAAAAATGATGAAATTCAAATTTAATTTTTTCAAACTTTCTCATATTTTTCTCATTACCCATGTGAAATTTTATAGCTGAAATGTGTCATGTTTCAGAGGTATAAGTAAAAAAGGGTTTAATAACAGTAACCATAAAATTACTTACACAGTAAAGTAGAACAAGTAGAAAATGCAAAATTGCTCATAAAATCAAAATGGTTGTTCCGACCTCCATAAAATTTGAAATTGAAACATATTAAGTGGTGATCTTTCATATGACAGTGAAAACTAAAATTTGAAAAATCGGACCATGTATCTTTTATTGAAGGAACTATGACATTTCAAAATTTTCATGAATTTTCCACTGGAAATCACGTCCATGAAAATGTTAAAATATTCATTTTTATAATCTATCATCTAACAAATTAATGATATAATATCCTAAATAACTGTATCCTTCAAGTCTACAATTGTCCATCAAATACATCAAAAATCTTGCTATACATACATGTACCAGGCCACGAGTCATATCTTCAAGCACTGAAGTATATAGCAGGAAATATTGGGAATTATCATTAGACGGAAATGCACTTGTAGATTATTTGAATTACCGCCAGTCACAACGCTTGCCAAATCTGTCCATATCCACACAAATCCTAGCTATAGATATAATGAATAAGCAATACTGAGCAAAATAGTAGGAATCAACTTCATTTCTAGCTAGAACATATTTGTCTGCTTTAAAACATATAACATTTAGTTTAGTTTGGGACTAACTTTAGTTCAGGCCAGGCCTATCCCATTTGTGCATGAAGAACCCAAAGACACAGTCAAATTTGCCCCACACTGACCAATTTCACAGAAATCAACCAAAAAATCAAACCTACATCTCAAACAAAACACACATCATAAAGTGTGTATTTTTTATTACCATTTGTGCATGTAACAAGGGGTCCAGTTGGATCTACAATCTTGGCCAAAAATACTTGGGACACTT
>JXSR01S013668.1:31777-42179 GCA_000969725.1 Ophiothrix spiculata
CAAGTCAGACCAGTATTACATGGACAAGAGCAAGATGATTGGTGAATAAAAATATTGCCCTGCCATACCTTGTGGGACTTGGACTCTGGGTAGACTTATACCAGATGATCCCGTAGATCCAGTCAGACCAGGATTACATGGCCAATAGCAAGATGGTTGGTGATTTTCCCTGTCGTACCTTGTTGGCCTTGGACTCCGGGTAGAACTATACCAGATGATCCCGTAGATCCAGTCAGACCAGGATTACATGGACATTAGCAAGATGCTTGGCGAATTGCCCTTTCATATCTTGTGGACCTTGGACTCCGGGTAGAACTATACCAGATGATCCCGTAGATCCAGTCAGACCAGGATTACATGGCCAATAGCAAGATGCTTGGTGAATTGCCCTGTCATACCATGTGGGCCTTGGACTCTGGGTAGAACTATACCAGATGGTCCAGTAGATCCAGTCAGACCAGGATTAAATGGACAATAGCAAGATGCTTGGTGAATTGCCCTGCCATACCTTGTGGGCCTTGGACTCTGGTTAGACCTATACCAGATGGTCCCGTAGATCCAGTCAGACCAGGATTACATGGACAATAGCAAGATGCTTGGTGAATTGCCCTTTCATACCTTGTGGACCTTGGACTCCAGGTAGACCTATAGAAGGTGGTCCCGTAGATCCAGTAAGACCAGGATTAAATGGACAATTGCAAGATGTTTGGTGATTTGCCCTGCCATACCTTGTTGGCCTTGGACTCCGGGTAGACCTCTACCAGATGGTCCCGTAGATCAAGTTAGACCAGTATTACATGGACAAGAGCAAGATGATTGGTGAATAAAAATATTGCCCTGCCATACCTTGTGGGACTTGGACTCTGGGTAGACCTATAGAAGGTGGTCCCATAGATCCAGTCAGACCAGTATTACATGGCCAATAACAAGATGTTTGGTGATTTGCCCTGCCATACCTTGTGGGCCTTTGACTCCGGGTAGAACTATACCAGATGGTCCCGTAAATCCAGTCAGACCAGGATTACATGGACAATAGCAAGATGCTTGGTGAATTGCCCTTTCATACCTTGTGGACCTTGGACTCCGGGTAGACCTATACCAGATGATCCCGTAGATCCAGTCAGACCAGGATTACATGGTCAAGAGCAAGATGATTGGTGATTTGCCCTGCCATACCTTGTGGGCCTTTCACTCCAGGTAGACCTATAGAAGGTGGTCCCGTAGATCCAGTAAGACCAGGATTACATGGACAATAGCAACATGCTTGGTGATTTGCCCTGCCATACCTTTTGTGCCTTGGACTCCGGGTAGACCTATACCAGATGGTCCCATAGATCCAGTCAGACCAGTATTACATGGACAATAGCAAGATGCTTGGTGAATTGCCCTGTCTTATCTTGTGGACATTAGACTCCGGGTAGAACTATACCAGATGGTCCAGTAGATTAAGTCAGACCAGGATTACATGGACATTAGCAAGATGCTTGGTGACTTGCCCTTCCATACCTTGTGGGCCTTGGACTCTGGGTAGACCTATACCAGATGGTCACGTAGATCCAGTCAGACCAGTATAACATGGTCAAGAGCAAGATGATTGGTGATTTGCCCTGCCATACCTTGTGGGCCTTGGACTCCAAGTAGACCTATAGAAGGTGGTCCCATAGATCCAGTAAGATCTGTATTACATGGCCAATAGCAAGATGTTTGGTGATTTGCCCTGCCATACCTTGTGGGCCTTGGACTCCGGGTAGACCTATACCAGATGGTCCCGTAGATCAAGTCAGACCAGTATTACATGGACAAGAGCAAGATGATTGGTAAATAAAAATATTGCCCTGCCATACCTTGTGGGACTTGGACTCTGGGTAGACCTATACCAGATGGTCCCGTAGATCCAGTCAGACCAGTATTACATGGACAATAGCAAGATGCTTGGTGAATTACCCTGTCTTACCTTGTGGGCCTTGGACTCCGGGTAGAACTATACCAGATGGTCCCGTAGATCCAGTAAGACCAGTATTACATGGCCAATAGCAAGATGTTTGGTGATTTGCCATGCCATACCTTGTTGGCCTTGGACTCCGGGTAGAACTATACCAGATGGTCCCGTAAATCCAGTCAGACCAGGATTACATGGACAATAGCAAGATGCTTGGTGATTTGCCCTGCCATACCTTTTGGGCCTTGGACTCTGGGTAGACCTATACCAGATGGTCCCGTAGATCCAGTCAGACCCGGATTACATGGACAATAGCAAGATGCCTGGTAATTTGTCCTGCCATACCTTTTGGGCCTTGGACCCTGGGTAGACATATACCAGATGGTCCCGTAGATCCAGTCAGACCAGGATTACATGGACATTAGCAAGATGCTTGGTGATTTGCCCCGCCATACCTTGTGGGCCTTGGACTCCGGGTAGACCTATACCAGATGGTCCCGTAGATCCAGTCAGACCCGGATTACATGGACAACAGCAAGATGCTTGGCGAAATTGCCATACCTGGTGGGCCTTGGAGTCCGAATAGACCTATACCAGATGGTCCCGAAGATCCAGTCAGACCAGGATTACATGGACAAGAGCAAGATGTTTGTGGTGATTTTCCCTGCCTTACCTTGTGAGTCCTGGTGGTCCCGTAGATCCAGGAAGACCAGGATTACAAGGACATGAGCAAGATGGTTTGGTGATCCGAGTTCTAATGTCTTACCTTGAGGGCCTTGGACTCAAGGTTGGTTGTCCATGTGTCCCATAGTCCCAAAATGACCGGGATTACAAGGACATGAGCAAGATGGTTTGGTGATCCGAGTTGTTATGTCTTACTTTGTGGGCCTTGGACTCCAGGTTATCCATGTGTCCCATAGGTCCAAAAAGACCAGGATTACAAGGACATGAGCAAGATGGTTTGGTGATCCGAGTTCTAATGCCTTACCTTGTGGGCCTTGGACTCCAGGTTGTCCGTGTGGTCCCATAGGTCCAGGAAGACCAGAATTACAAGGACATGAGCAAGATGACTGTGGAGATTCCTGTAGACTTTGCCCCATGATTGTGTAGGTCATTGCAGATATAATCAGCAAGAGTGATGTCACATGATTTGTGTCCATATTGTATTGTCTTCCTTTGAAGTCACCTGTGATAGTACAAATTAAAGAGGGTATGTTATCATATAATTTATCAGCTACATGCGAGATACCCTGTGATTTGGTCATAAATCACCCTTGTTCGTCAAATTACTCATAGATTTGTTCTAGCAATGTTTTATGAGGAAGTTCTCCAAAAATTTGAAGAAATATTGGAAAACCAGGAATGAAGAAATAGAAAATAGGAAAAGATTAGAAGTTATTTATCTTATTCTTATCCCTGCATTTGGGTAGCAGGAGAGTCCTACAGTGAATGACATATAATGAATGTTATGAGTGCAATGGTAAGAATATATTCACGAGATGAAAAATGAAATGTTCCATTTAACGAGGCAAAGCAAAGTTAAATGGAATATTTCATTATTCATGGAATGAAAATATTGTTTCAATTGCACGAATTCAAACATTCATTATTTGTTTTATATAACTCATTCAAAGATTATTGTCATTTGATGCATTTCACTTTTAAGGCCTATATCTTGAAAGGTCTATTTATTCAGTCAACTATTTTGATTTGATTACTGTCCTGTTTATTATGGTCTTGAATGGCACTTTTAATTGCTAATGAAATGCAGTTAGGAATTATAAATCTTCTCCATTAAACTAGCTCCAATGTCAAGATGACTGTCTAGGCAAGAGCCCTCCATCACTCTAGGTCACTGCACTGGAACCCATCATGGAACTCAGGTATTTGAACAGTAGAATATTTAAAAGAGTCTGCAAAGTCAGGAGCTGCTGAATGCCCCCCTAAAATATTGCTCTCGGGGCCCCTTCACAAAAACTTTGGAAAAGTATCTTTTTACGGTATACATTTTTATCAACTGTAAAATGTTCCAGTAGACCTCCTGGAGGTCTCACTGAAGTCTCCTGGTCACTTTCCGGCAATTCTAACTAGCCTTATATATCATTTCATCTTAAATATCTGACTAAAATGGCATGTTTCTAGGATTTTATAATAAACAAATAATTTTGACATATGTTATTGTATGTTTGTCTATTTCTTTCAAGTTTGCAAAAGTGCACTGTCTTTATGACATCACTATGATGTCATTCCATATTTGACGGCACTCATTTTGATATCAATGGATATAAGAGGTATTTTCCTTCAAGATGTCACCAAACAATGCATAAAGAGAAATGAAAAGAAAATCCTAAGTGGGAGTTTCAACAATCAAATCATATTAAGTGAATTAAATCAAAACAACTGCCATATTAAAGGTGCAATTCACGATTCCGAGCAATGAAAACCTCACCTCGTTTCTAGCTAAGTAAAAAGAAGAGTACAACATAAATGTTCGCCGAAAATTTGATTTGATTCATACTCTTCGTTTTCAAGTTAAAGCTTTTAAGCATTTCAAATATCCCCACAGACTACTGTGTTGTAATTACTGTCGAAGCCCTGACCATGCTGACAGTAATAAGAAAATGACACTCTTTCTCAGTTTAATCAAATATTTGCAAGAATGGTTTGGACATTGTAACATATACCAGTCAAGAATTCTTATTAGCTAAATAAATCAATTTTGAGTGGATCATGAAATGCTCTTTTAAATACAAATAACAACGTGCCTACGAGAATAGTATTTATCTAGGGAGCAAAACAGGTTTACCTGCAATGAGAAATTATTTTTATGTGTCCTATCTAGATGGGTTCTATGGACCATAGGTTAGAGTGGACACAAAATCAGTCTGTTGCATGGGACTCTGTAGGAGGGGGGAGTAAAATCATTTTTGGGATCAATGTTCCTCTCATCATAACAAACCAGAAAAAGTATACTTTGACCCATCTTTGACACTCCTTCAAAAATTATATCCAAAAACATAAATGGTCATACCAAGGGTCATGAGATGGGACACTTACATTTGTTAAAGCAAACTCCTTAATTTCAGTACAACTGACACCTTAATGGAGTCGACCTCCTTGACTCGTACACAAATTCAACCCCCAAAGCAGCATTTAGATGACGCCTTAATAGAGTCTTCCTTGTAGATTCCAGCTGGAGTCAAAGATACTGGACTCTCTCCGAGAGTCATCTTGTACAAACGCTAAACCCCAAAAAGGTAAGAGGAAACCACATCAGAGTCTATGGTACATTTGAGTTATCTTGGACAAATCAAATTTTTGTAGTAGTGGATAGCACAGGTTATTCTAGAGTTACCTTTAACAACATTTACAACTTTGAGCAAATTTCCCTTGAACCTACCTTGATTTGAACCCAGAACCTATGGCTTAAGAATCTAATGCCGTACCTTTTTGGTACAAAGCCATGTTTGCTAAATGAAGTGCGAAATTTAACATATGTGATTAAAGAGTCATCTTGTACAAACGCTAGTTGCGGCATAGCTGATTTATGGCGTGCCACAGGGGTCCGTAAAGGGTCCTCTTGATTCATAATTTACATGTTGCCTATTGGTGATATTATACGTAACAATGGTATTGATTTTCATTCATATGCTGATGATATTCAATTATACATCTCATTCAATCCCAAAGAACCAAATGCCGCTGGGAAGGCCTTGCAGAAGCTAGAACGCTGCGTTGCCGATCTTCAGTGCTGGATGAAATCAAACAAACTCATGCTTAATAATATAAAGACTGAATTTCTCATTGTTGGTAGTTCTCAGAGTACTAAGAAGCTCCCTGCATTGCAGCTCCGTGTAGGTGAATGTACCATCTTGCCATCCAGTGACGTAAGGAACCTTGGCATCGTTTTTGATACCAACCTGACGATGACCAAGCAAGTTAGTTATATGGTGTCTTCGGCCAACTACCAGCTCCGTAACCTTTGGCGACTGCATCGGTTTCTTGACCAGGATACCAGACACCAAGCAGTGAGGGCACTTATCTTGTCACGTTTAGACTATGGCAACGCACTTATGTACGGTATTACAGCCAAAGAACTCAGACGCCTACAATCTATACAGAATAAGGCTGCAAAATTCATTTACTCTGCTGAACGACTCGATAGCCCGGCTCCACTTCTTCATTCCTTACACTGGCTTCCAATCCAAGAACGTATGTCATACAAAAATTGTCTCTATGTCTACAAATCACTTTATTCTCATTCTCCACAGTATCTTGCTAATGTTTTGGTCTCAAAGTCAAGACCATTACAGGGACCAACCACTCGTTCTACTTTAGATTCAACACTTCTCGAAATACCATCAACGAAAAAGTGTATTGGTGACAAAGCGTTTGCTACTGCTGGGCCTTCCCTATGGAACAAGCTGCCTCACCATATTCGAGAAAGTTATTCTATTGATTCTTTCAAAAAGGTCTTGAAAACGTATCTTTTTCCATTTCAGTAATTTCCATGCTTTTTTTATCTTGCGCTATGATCTCTTTTGGAATTGGCGCGCTATAAATTTTGTTTGTTATGTTATGTTTGTTAAAGATGTGACATTGTTAATTTTTAACTGGTGACCCATTAAAACATTGTATCAAAACAGTCAAATGATTATTAGGTTTTCTTTTGTATATATTTTTAAACACACTTTAAGCTAAAAACATCATCAGTGGGTAATTTTCACATGACTATTTGAAAGTCTTAATCATACACAAAACCGGAATAATAGATATTTTCTCCCGACTCTTTTATTAGTCTTATAAAAGTGACTCTTCAAAACAGTTATCTGGACACTAAAAAGGAGAAAAGATCCTGACTATGATTTCACCTCTTTTAGTTAATGAGTATTATTAAGGGTCACAATTCAGACACTTTTCAAATAGTCTTGATAAATTGACTCTTCACAGGAGTTATTTGGACACCAAAACAGAAGAAAAATTCAGCTCTGAATCTTACTCTATTCTATATTGAGAATTATAATGGGTCACAAAGGCTCTCTATTGTGCTCTTTTGTGACTCTATTCAATGGTCATGTAAAATTGACTATAAGATATAGTTATATGGATACCAAAACAGGAGAAATTCTGATCATGGTCCTTACTCTTTTCTACAATGACAATAGTAAAGGGGCGCAAAAACTCTCCATTACACACTTTCCCGGCAATTTTCAATGCCAATGTAAAGGTGACTCTTTGAAAGAGGTATTTGGACACCAAAACAGGAGAAATTCTGATTCTGATTCTTACTCTATCCTATAATGAGAATGATAAAGAATCACAAAATCTCTCCATTATAGTCTTTACTGATACTCTTCAATGGTCAATTTAAAGTAACTCTTTACTGATACTCTTCAAAGGTCATGTAAAAGTAACTCTTTACTGATACTCTTCAATGGTCATGTAAAAGTAACTCTTTACTGATACTCTTCAAAGGTCATGTAAAAGTAACTCTTTACTGATACTCTTCAATGGTCATGTAAAAGTGATTCTATGAAGAAGTTATTTGGACACCTCTTGATGTTACCCGTCCATAGAACCCATCTAGTTAGGACATAGAGAAATAATTTCTTGTTGTAGTTTTTCCTCAGATAAGGGCTTTTGCTCCCCAGGTAATTGGCAAAATGTTTATAACTTTCCATAGAGATTATTTTAAAATTCAAAAGTCTTTTGGAACTTTACAAAATATATGTTTAAGTTACTGATAAAAAAGATCTGACAAATTGTATTTGTAAAAGTCTGTAAAAAAATTTAAAAGCCCGTTACTAATAATTCATGGACACCATGTTTAAAGAAAAAATATTATAAGCATACTGACATTCAAATACAAGAAAAGTGGTAAAGGGGATGACCTGTATTTGAAAAGCTTGTTTCAAAAACCTCTTACATCCGCCCCAAAATGTGACTCTTTGACCTTTAGCAAGTAAAAAAATTATAATTTCAAGTCTAATAAACATGTTACTTTTGTAACACACTTTCACTTGAAATAGCCTATAATTTACACAAAGCTGTTGGTTGAAATGAGTGACCTGCATAATTGGACGGAAGAGGTTTTGGCACCATAACAACACATTATTAATTTGTTTTTCTCTATGTATTTAGGTATTTTATGGCAGAAAACATTTTTTACACTTATATATGTTATTTGAATTTGTTAGTAATTTTAAGTTGACCGAAACTGCAAATGAGTCAGATTTTGGTGTTGGATGTAAGAGATTTTGGAAATAAGCTCTTCATGAGAGCTCAGAGCTGTCCACTACCCTCTGCAGTACAATCAAAAGTGTGCTAAAAGTACACATCACCCAGGCAGCACGCTGCCTGGGATCATTGCTGGGTCCGTGGGAGGGGCGATCCGTGGGAACGGTACTAGTTCTACTTCATGAGGTCAGAGTGTCTATCTCTCTTTCGAACAGATTTTGCCAGATTACTCCACCCTTTTATTTCATACTTGGGGAGGGGATTGCAACAACACATTCCCATGAGCCTTTTACATATTCCAGCAGTCAAAAATATGATTATCAATTCGACCCTTTGGCGGAGACAAGCACACATATGAGTGTCTAGTATCTTGCTCAAAGACAACATGCTCACTTGATTTGAACCCAAGGTATTGCAAATGTCTTCCACAATGTTTTACAATTTATTATACATCTGAAATCAATTAAGGTATATGGGCCAATTTGTGATATGTTTTATTGAAAATCTATTGGACATATTCTAGTCAAAAAATAATACTTTTTGATAAAAAGAAATTCTTGGCAATGGTTTTAATATTTTCCAATCGAGATATTGGCATATATGTAATATACATGGTGTGTTAGAAATATATCAGATATCAGACAAATATATCTGCAATATTTATGCAATATATTATTGCTTCAAAAGAAAACTCTAATTTAAAAAAATATATTTTGGGACTGCAAGTTTCTATTTGTAATATATAGTCCATTCCAATTAGGATATTGATCAATATCTGTTGTATTGATGATTGCAAATATATTGCGCAGTAACTTTATTTGCAATATGTGTTTGCTCATCCCTATACAGCCGCAAATGCAGAATCATTTTGCGCTACAGGTGAAAATACATGCCTACATGCAAGAATTTATCAGAATGGACTTTTTTACAGATTTGCAATCCTTATGCTTACTTTAACCATAAATGTATTGAACAATATGCTCATGATAGAAAGCAATAATAAGTAATAGAGACCATTGTCTTATTTTATAAATTGTAAATAAAATCAGCTGTGCAAAGATTGCCTGGTTCCACACTTGCAATTTTGACTGAAGGTAACATCTTTTAGCTAAAAAGAAGATCAAATAGGACGAAACGAATAACTTCTGACGTTTGGAGGCTAAATCCTATCCATTTTTGCCTTGTAATTACAGTTTGAATAAACTATGGATATTTGACCGTTGTCTACCAGTTTTTATCACTTCATTTACATGGCTATTTCACTGTCCACACATTGAAGAAAAGAACTTCCCTAGATACTTACATTCACAACTGTCGTGGCATCAGTAATGGTTTTCCAATATAACTTGGTTTGATGTCCTAAGGTCTCTTCCATAAGTGTTAGTTTTAGCCAAAGATATTAAATGAATTGGTCGATATCTTTTGATCAGTGTTTAAAACTAATTGATAAAAGTGTCGCACTTTGTTAACAGAGCCCTAATATGACATGCAGATAATGTTAAAGTTCCCTAGTCTTCGTAAAAAGGGGAAAACATAAGGATCCGTCATTATTTTTATTGACTTTGCGCAACCGCTTTTATTTAAAATTTACAAAATTGACCATAATTTTCGTTCTGGATGTCGCACATGTGTAATTGTTTCTGTTATTGAAAGATAATGGTCTATTTTACTTATAATTAAAAACCAATTTAGAGAATGTACCATACCTTTTGAAATGAAGGCACTTTAATGACTGTAAACTTCTTTTTGATACACCCTGTATTGGATCATATTTAAAAGATTGAGAGCTCAAGCCTCACAGATTTGACTTCGCTGTGTGTCTTTGAGCATTACACTTTATGCTACTCGTGTGGTTCCTATATTGGATCATAATTAATAAAAGATTGAGAGCTTAAGCCTCACACATTTGACTTTGCTATGTGTCCTTGAGCAAGACACTTTATGCTACTCGTGTGGTAACTATATTGGATCATAATTAATAAAAGATTGAGAGCTCAAGCCTCACAGATTTGACTTCGCTGTGTGTCCTTGAGCGAGACACTTTATGCTACTTGTGTGGTTCCTATATTGGATCATAATTAATAAAAGATTGAGAGCTCAAGCCTCACAGATTTGACTTCGCTATGTGTCCTTGAGCAAGACACTTTATGCTACTTGTGTGGTTCCTATATTGGATCATAATTATTAAAGGATTGAGAGCCTAAGCCTCACAGATTTGACTTCGCT
>JXSR01S013669.1:38588-62932 GCA_000969725.1 Ophiothrix spiculata
CGTGATTTTTGACTATGCTTAGCTTCAATAGCCCGTATCTCGTTATTTACTATGCTGACCTTACGGTACCTTTTGATATGACGAGTCACATTTTTAGCTTGTTTGGAAGCCAAAATGGCCAAAAATGTGTTTTTTGTGATTTTCTCAAATTTTTTTTTTTCTGGAAATGTATACTTTTATTAACTTTAAGCACTTTGTTAAAAAATTATGGTACAAAATAAATTTGCAAAAACTTAAAATTTAGTAATGTATTGTCCCCCCTTAAGTAAAGTAGTATTTGCATAGTTTTCCCTCTGCATTGAGCTGCGAAATCGCTGCAATTAAATTGATTTTGGCTAGACTCTTGTGGACCTATTGTTTGTGGATTAAATTTGTGAACACGTCGAATGTAGCTATCACGCAGTTGTCTCTCACACGAGCAAACATTTTCAAGGTGAAAGCAGTCCGCGTCTACACTCATGAATTTGAGTACACGTTCACAAATTGCTGCCACAAACAATGAATGCCCTCCATTTTAGCCCTTGGCTTATGCCGCCATTAATTACTCTTACTGGTATAGGCAGTCTGGTGTCTCTCTTCTATATCAATGACCAAACTATTTGTTCTTGAATGTTGAAGGCCTTCATTCTTGTGCAAGTTTTATGTACTCTAAAGGGGCATTGGACAAGTTCAGCATCATCCCCAAACTTTTCCCCAAACATTTGTAGATTTTTGCATCATTTTAAGTATTAGTGGTAATAAAAACAGTATGCTAAGTTTCATTGTCAAATTCAAACCCTGTATATCAAAATATTTAGATCAAATTCTCTTATTTTTAATTATCGTTGTCGACAACGATAAATATTGCCCTCTATAGTTGAACTTTTAGAATTGGCCTTTTTCAGAGATCTAATTAAAATTTCAAATTTTCTTTTGATTTTCTTGCAATCTATGATGTGAAAGGAATGTTTTACAGACAAATCTTTGACTCTTTCTTACTGTATAGTATCAATATATACGTTTAGAGAATAGCCTCATACATGTATCCAAAATCAACAAATAGATAAAAAAATTCAAATTTTTGACTTCTTTGAAGGTTTTGATCACAATTTTACCGATATCTGGTAATTTACTGTTATTTTCTTACATACGAAGTTTAAATCATCCACAAGAAAAATTTCAAAATTTTGTACAATGCCCCTTTAAGCTCTCAAGTTAAAAGCCTTTATGCTGTAAAGCACATTTCCCTTTTAGTCTAGCGGAGGTATAACTTGATCAGGAACATGTGATATGTTGTGCACTTAAAATCAGTGTTCCCTCCAAGTTTTCAGCTTACTCCAATTTGTTTGAAGTTGAAGAAGTGTTTGTACCAAAATCACTCTAGAGTTGAGATTAAAAAATGGCTAAATAAGCAGAAAACTTGTGTTTCACATTTTCAAATATCTATCGCACCAATTTTCTTGGCTCTTGCCCCAATAGCCATACCTTAAACACCGCTTAAGACTTATTTTGACCTTAACAAACATCAAGTCACCTTAAAGGGGCATTGGACAAAATTTTGAAATTTTGTTTGTGGATGATTTACACTTCCTATGTTAGAAAATAACAGTCAATTACCAGATGTCGAGAAAATTTTGATCAAAACCTTCCAAAAAGTCAAAAATTCGAATTTTATTTTATTTGTTGATTTTGGGTATGAGGCTAGTCTCTAAACGTATTTACTGATGCTATACAATGAGAAAGAGCCAAAAATTTGTTTGTAAAACATTCCTTTCACATCATAGATTGCAGAAAAATCAAAAGAAATTTTAAATTTTCATTAGATCTCCTGTATAGGCCAATTCTAGAAATTCAACTATAGAGGGCAGTATTTATTGTTGTCGACAACGATAATTAAAAATAAGAGAATATCCAAATATCTTGATATATAGGGCTTGCATGCTGTCATTTTTGCCACTAATACTTCAAATGATGCAAAAATCTCAAAATGTTTGGGGAAAAGTTTGGAGACGATGCTGAACTTGTCCAATGCCCCTTTAAAGGATCAGACATAATTATCAGCTACAGTTTCTATGTATTTTTTGCCCTACTTGTTGAAATCTTACTAGGATGGAGACTTGGATGACACTATCAGTGAACCAAACAGCTCCATAGTAGAAGACGGAGTCTACCCCCTCCCTGAGACTGCCTCGGAGATTAGTGACGACATCGGTGGAAGAGATCAGCTTGAAGGTGATCAAGGGATTGAAGGGGATCACGAGGAGGCCAGTTTGGAGGGACACACGGATGAATTCACACCAGAGAAGGTATAGAAGTTGAAAATAGAATTATTAAAATGTTCAGCAGGTTCATTGATAATAAACTATACCTCTGACCCCAGAGGTCATAGGTCAAAGGTCAATAATTTTATTCAATTTAAAAAATGTCAAATTGTTTGTCTTGAAGCAGCGATCAAAAGCTGTCATGGTGTATAATTATTCTACTTGCATAGATACATTGGAAAAATACTGAAACTTTGACTCAAAAGGTCAAAAATCATAGGTCAGATTTTCAAAATGCAGATAAAAAAGCTTGCTCGAGACACTCTAGCGCCAAACCGCGTTGGAGCTAGAGATAAGCTAACGTAAGAAACCTTGCACATCAGTTTACAACGAATCAAAACACTGACATTGGCACCTTACCTGTACGTTTATTACACGGTGCTCAACGCCAGAAATGGTATGGGCAGATTCTCTACAACAATGTGCACACTTTAGCCTTACTTGTTAGATAATCGCCCTGCCAAAAAATAAGAATTTTCTTACCTTTTTAGCAACGTTTTTTGGACACTGCTCACGAGTTCGAATGACCCCTTAATTGACGACAGGTCACGACATCCGGTTCATAATATTTTTCTGATTTCGTAGGGATGGTATAAACAGGTTGTAATTGACGATAGCACAAATTTGCACGCATAACATGCTTATGCGGTATTTTGAACAATTCTGAATATTTATCTGTATTCAATGTATTTTAATATAATTGAATGAATGTCGAATAAAAATCTTATTCCGATTCTGATTATGGATGTTTTATCACATTTACCCATTAATAAAATGGAATACGCAAAACGTAAAACATAATTGATAGACCACTTTCGTATATCCCATAATGCATCTTGAAAGTACGTAACCGCTCAGGTTACCATATGTTGACTACAGATGGTCTCTCGCGCAAAAAGGCTCGTATTTGTGGTACTATAAAGATGCATTGTGGGACATACGAACCTTTTGACTTCCGGATGACGCAAGGTAGTGATGACATTTCTTGCCGTCATGATCAACGTGGATTTCAAGCCATACCTTCTCCAAAAAATGGGCCAAATGATAGGAAAATTACATGAAATATACTCAAGCACAAGAACAGGTAAGACATTAATAATACGTTATTCGTTTTAGACCATAATGACAGTGTGCCGTGACATACGTTTGCTGAAAATGACATTAAAAGAACAGCTGGGCATAGCGGCATTTAAGCGCAAGTTTTCCTTATAAGCTTTATATCAGACCTTTGTATACGCAGTCATACAAATTTCTGATTTATCGGACAAAAAAAAGCCATCCCAAATGGTCGTGCTCTATGAACACGATAGCTCTAGTTCAGATTTCATCCTAACAGAATCACAAAGCCCCCAAAATATGTTGTGATTGTTTGTTTTTTTTGAAATCAGAAAAAGGATTTTTGTTTTTGTAAACCCCCAAAGAAAAGGATTTTGTAAACAATGTTATTAAAAAATGAATGCATATACTTTGCTAAGATATTATTGAGCATTTTTAAACCACTAAGGATCCATAATGCTAAAAGTTTCTAGTTACAGATCCAAGGATTTTTAAGATGTTACTCACATAGAAATATTTCATTTTGAGGAAGCTTGTTCACTCTGTTCTGTGCTGTTCCTAAAAGGAAAGTGAGATATTTCTATGTGGGTACCATCTTATTAAACAATCTATGGAATTATATTAAGAAAATTTTATATTTATGAACTTTGAACGATCCTGTGAATCTATTCAGTGACACAAGCATCCATTTTACTTGCTGGAAAATGTGCCCAAATTTTTTGTACATTTTGAAAATGATTGTTAACTTTTACTCTATGGCTTATTATACAAATATTGACTGCTTTGAGGGGCATGGTTTAAATTATTTTCCCGAGGTGATCTCAAAACCATGAATATGTTCGAAGCAAACGAAAAGCAGTCAATATTCGTTTTATATACCGAATATATAGATTTTTGTCATCTGGTTGGTTAAAAGAACCATTTTATCACTCAAAGCGCCAGATGATAATTTACGATATTTGTTTCTCCTTTCAGTGCTGACCGCGTTGTATTGTGCGCACAAGATAACTAGCTTACGCACTGCAGCGCGTGTTTGACCATAATGCTTATAGTCGCGCGCGTTAAGCTCGAGTTACACGACGCAAACTTCATTGAGCGGGCCTAGTGAAAAATATGCCCAGGCATAGTAAATATATAGGGCCTAGTTAAATCCAGGCCCTTACTTTTAACCAATCAGAGGACAGGAATCTATATATGAGGTATATAAAAGGACATAGTAAACTTTGCATCATTGAAAAAAAATCAAGAACACGAGCAACAAGAGAGAGAGAAAGAGAGAGCGAGAGAGAAAACACAGATTGACCTACCGATTGTGATTTTATTTTTCATGACGAAGCAAACAAATAATTTTTGGCCTAAGATAATGTGAAGTACATATCATATTCAAAATGTTTCATAAAAAGTCCTATCTATGCAATTGGTTTTAATTTTTCTTCAAATTCCTCTTCATCTTTTATGAAGGTTGAATCACCATCAACAAGCCACATGGCGACGCAAGATGATGCTAGTATGTTAGAAGATGACAGGCCTATAAGGCACATGGCTACACAAGATGATAATGACGACAGTATGTTAGGAGATGACAGGCCTATAAGAACCGCACTGGGAGGAGGAAGCAAGACGTTTGAAGAGCTTATAGAAGAGCAAATGATGATGGAACAGATGAAGGTAATTATATTTATGAAACTCGAGTTTGCAGCTAATTGGTTAAATTTCAAGTTAGTTACGAGATTTTAAACAAAAAATAATGTACCAACTCGAGAAATGTCTCACCCTTTTTGAACATGAACTTGGATCAAAGTTTGGGAATGGGACTTTACATGATTTGAGGACTGATGAGAGTGGCTAGACTATGCAATCAATTACTAAGGTTACAAAAAAATAGAAATGTGGGTGAATTGACCGAGCTAAAGAGATCAGATCAACCTAATTAAAAAAATAAAATTCAGTTCATCAAATATTCCATTATAGAACTCCCAACTGTTTTTTTTCTTTTACTCAAAACACTTATGAAAGCTGATAATTAGTGAAGTAGTGATCAACATTATTTTTACATCTTTGTGATACTGTAAATGCCAATATTTTCGCGCTAATTAATTTTCGCGCAAGTCAAATTTCGAGCTATTTTGCTCCTCTGATTATGAATATAAAGTCTGCCTAACAATGTAAAAACGCAGTATGTACATTTATAAAGCATAGCAGATACTTCTATTTTACAGAGCATTTCACTTCAAACCAATTCCATATGCAAAAAAGCTGTATGTACATATGTTTGATATAGTAGATACTGCATTAACTTATGGATGAGAATTGACCGTCTGCTTATTTCTGGAGGCTTTCTCCAAGGGAAAAGGAAGTAACTTTTTTCTCTTTTCCACCAAGCACACGCTTCGGTGCTTAGTGCTTTTATTATTATTTATTTTTTACAAGCATAAATTATATCAAGACAAGATCTCAATTTTTTTTTTTTCATTGCCTATCTCTATAACAAAAGAAATAACAGATTTAAAAAATGCAAACAATATTTACACACAATCACAGTAAGGAAGTAACCTGCAATGTATCTGGAATGCACATACTGCGTTTTTACTTTGTAGGGCAGAAATACTAAGGATTTGCCCCTTAAGGTATGAGTATAAAGAAGTATGGAAAAAATAACCATAATTTCTGTTTATTCATTTCTTTTTCCTACGTATAGCAACAACAAAAACAAATATCAATGTCAACTCAGTCCAGTAGTCCTGGGCAAAAGACATTCCTCCGTAGGGGACAGGGAACAGCAAGATTTGGTAACATTAACATCAAACTGCCCAAGACTAAGAAAAAAACAAATGTACACAAGGACAAAGAAGACCAGTTGAAGATTATCCAGAGTCGAGATGGAATTGCTGTGAACAGCGCCAAGGAACATGCCATACTTGCTACAAGGCCTAGTGGAAAAATGCAACACAAACACTCCCCACCAGTGAGTAGAATTGGCATCAATTCAAAGCCAGTTTTAACAGTTTTTGAAACTGTAGTTTTAGTCTCATCCAGTTGTAGGTATTAATTATAGATTAATAACTGCGTATTACTTGATGCGAGTGAAATTGTACAACAATAATGCACCGCGCGCTGAAGTTGGAGTTGTCCGCACTCACGTGGCGCAGCCGAGCAGGCATGATTATCTTCAGGTTTTTGCCTGAATTCAGGCAAAAATGCTTGGATCTTCACTCTACAAAAGTATTGGGAAATTCACATTTTCAGGCAAATTCAGGCAAAATTACAAAAAGCCATAACCATCCCTGGCCGAGTGAGTTGGACAACTTCGACTTCAGTACAAGGTACAATTTTACGAGCGCTAAGTAAAGAGCAGTTATTAATCTAATTCATACACGACAATGATTAGAAATTACACAGCATAATTATTTTAAAATATGTTTCAATAAAACATAGAAAATACAACCATTCCATTCATCGTCCCATGTTAATCATTTTAATTTAGATTTACCTTTCTTTTAAAATGAAACTTGCCATACAAGCGCGAGCATCTTACGCGTACCCATACATGGAATTGTACAACGCAATACGCATCGTGCAACTAGACGAGATTAATGAATGCGTATAAGTTACCAACTGTCCAATTTCAAAGCGTACTTAACGCAGAGTGTATGAATCATGTTTATTCTAGGTAGTATGGTTATACATCAACTGCTGTAATCCCTAGCTAGGCCAAAAAACAACAACTTTGTCCCAGTTTCCTTTGGCCCAGAACCCTAAGCTATACGCATATTTTTTAGTTAAAAAATATTTGTTTTTTTGGCTGCTGTTAAGCCGAATTTTCTTCATTTTTTCTCTCAATGTAAAAAAAAATTAAAAGCAAAAATATGTCTTGAAAACCTAAACAAAAAATGCGGTGAAATATGACACTGTAAAGTAAAAATCGCGCTTTTTGGAACTGGTACTCGTTTTTAAAAGCACTCGTTTTGGCCCTGGTACTCCTTTAGTCCCGTTTTACTACTTGTTTTGTTTCTCACTTTATCCAAAAGGAGTGCATAATCAATTTAAATCAATAAACAAAACGAGTGCTTTTTAGTGTACAGTGTGAATTTTTAACCTTTGCCGGAATCTGAGACAAATTTTTTTTCTTGACTTTATATAACAAAATTTCATCATGCATGGATGATGATTCTTATATAATGAAAGCTGCTCTTTTGTCACTATTGAGCTCTTAGCAACTAACATGTACAGAGGGCTCACTCATAAATCAGTAGTTGTAAGGGACCGTTCACAAACACTTGTAAAGGGGGCCTGATGCAAAAAAAATTATCGTGGAAAATTTTCGGGGCCCCCCTTTTCGACCTCAAAAAAATTAAGGGCCCCCTTTTTGCGACAAAAATTAGTGGTCAACCCCATAGAAAAGCATGTAAACCAAATTTTTACCAGAAAATTTGTGGTAATTTTTTTCAGGGTCCCCCTTATGAGGGTGAAAAATTTTAAAGGCCCCCCTTTTGGCATCAGGCCCCCTTACAAGTGTTTGTGAACGGTCCTTAATGCCCCCCTTACGAGGGTGAAAATTTTTAAAGGCCCCCCCTTTTGGCATCAGGCCCCTTACAAGTGTTTGTTAACGGTCCCTAATGTCCCTAAAGTCTATCCGAAAAGCAATCACTGTTCCGAAGGTTTATGAATCACTAACGCTTTTTGGGCATTGATTGCTGCTGCAACCACCAAAACAAGTTCTTGTTGCTGACGAATATTATCAAAATTGTTATATGAGTCATTAATGCATTAAAATCAGTTCCAGTGGAAAATTTTAAATTTGGATTGAAAAGTTAGAGAGTCATGTTCCTTTTGATTGAATACATTGCACACTGTCAAAATCATGAAGGCATGGCTCATGTCCACATAACACTAATAGGTGTTAACAAGATTATTTATTTATTTAAAATTGAAATTTGGGTCAGTCGTTCGATTTAAAAAAAACCTAACACTCGCATAAATTTTCATTTGTCATGTCATTCCAAGGATTTTATCGTGAATACCAAGCAGTGAAGGGCTTAATCAACGATCGTGGGTCATTATTTAGAGGAGACACGCATTTATACACTAAACATGAAACTTTCTACTGCTAAATTGTACATTTTCCTTGAAAATGGTGAGTTTCATATGTTAGGTCTTTAAAGGAAAAAAAAAATGAATACAAATCCCGACCCAAATTGTTGGCATTTTTACGGTAGGTCGAGGAGGGCAAACAATCATTTTTTTTAGGCCTTATTGTGTCAAGTTTATTTTGGACACGAACATGACAATCTGATCCCAACCACCACGTATCAACAAGTTATGACATTAGTACATTACATGCAGGAAGTAGGCAACACTGTTTCCTGGTAACAATCCATGTTCAGTACTGCAATATTGTGTGTGGCTGAAAAGCGGGATGCATAAAAAAATTCACTGAATTTTATGTCCAAGAATTTAAAACAATAAGATGATCATATTTTGATCATTATTTGAGATGGTCTTCACATGTTTCCTTCTATGTTGTATATTCCCCAGGCTTTATCAAGGAAAGTAGCAGTCATCAAACCGGCTGTACCAAGCCATCTAAGCATTAGAACTACAAAAACTAAAACGAGTAAATCGGCAATAGACAAAGAAAAATTACCACCCCCACCGGCTAAGAATATGCCAGTGGATGTCGCTCTGCCAATAGAGGGCGTGCATCCAGATGATACGATTGAAATGTCATTTCATATGAGGATGCAAGAATTACAGAAGAAAGCTGAGGTGAGGCATTATATAGTCGTCATAGTTTTCAAATATTTACTGATTTAAGGATCTTATTTGGTGCAACTATATGTGCCTCAAATGATTAAAATTGCTCTTAGATAAGGCAAAAAATGTTGTTGTGTTGCCCTCAGCAACCGACCCTGGTCAAAAATTTAAAAAATATATATTAGGGTCGGGAAAGCTCCCAATTTTGCTCAGATTGGGTGTTTTTTAGAGTTTTTTTTGAAAATAGTGGAAAATGCACCCAGATTTGGCACTTTGAGTGCTTTTAGAAAAATGTTAATAAAATAAATTCAAACCGACTGACTCGATTTTTTTAAAATTCCACTTGAGGGCAACAGAACAATTTTTTTTTGTGGGGGGGGGGGGGGGGGGGGAGGGCTAACTTGATTTTGTCCCTAATGGAGCATGGTTTTAAATCCACAGAAGAAAAGTTGTATCCAGAAGAGCACATGCAAGATAGTTGGCAAACAATTTCAAATCTTACCTAAAGAGCTTTTTAGCTGTGCTAAGATCAGTTCATAGCAGGCCAAAACTGCAGTGCAGTGTGGTAGTATACGCTATATGGAATATTTTGGCCGCAGGTTGATGCAATTCAAGTTAAAATAGATTACACTTTATTATGATGCAGTTTCTTGCAGCAAGGTGGGCAGTGAAATAAACAATGCACTGCACGATGGTTGGACGTACTAGGAACAGACCTTTATTTTTTTAATTTTGAAATTTTGAACAGACATTTATTTTTTAAATTTTGAACAGACCTTTATTTTTTGAATTTTGAACAGACCTTTATTTTTTAAATTTTGAAGATGAATTTTTTTAATATTGTAAACTCATACGGTTTTCTATTTTATGTGTAGGCTGCAGGTATCCACCTGTGGTCGTCTAGAAATTCCTGCAATTGCAGTAGTTTGTACTTTTTAATTTGTGTCTTTTATTGGGTGTAATTCTTGTTATTTGTGCATTAACTTAGATCGATTTTAACTAATGCTTTTTAAAATTTCAGAATATGTATTAATGTATATTTTTAAAAGCTGGAAGTTTTTAGCCTATATGTTTGAATATATTTGTTTCTTGATATTATAAAGCGCTTCGAGGTCATTCAGTGTGCGCTATATCAGTTATGTGTTATAATTATTATTATTATTATTGAATGTTGGAAAGAGCAAGAAGCCAGGAAATGCCTGCACATTATCATGTGAGTGCAAGAAAGTCGTATCTGCAATAGCTGCCATTTTATATTTGAATTACAAATTGTAAAATGTTCAGTCATAGGTCGGTGGTTCTTGAAATGGTTCTTCAGGTGACAACATCACCTGCAGAGGCTCTTGACCTGAAGAACCATTTCAAGAGCCACTTACATATGGAAGAGAAATTTTGAGGAATTTTTCACATTCTAAAGGCAAATATTAGATTTATAACCTCTGATAATTGAATACGCCATTACAAGAAAACCCAACTCCACCAAAATTGTTTTTGAGTTATACTGAAAAAAATGAATATCTTTTCATGTGAGTTGCTCAACCAATCAATCAATTAATTGTCCTAAGGAACTTCAATAACTAATACAATTTGACAACATATAGATTTATATTATTTGTGTTTCCCTGACAATACTGGAGAGATTTTAATTGTTGGAGTTGGGGTTTTGTATGATTCACTAATATGAAATAAACATCAGAGAATAAAGCGAAACTTAGACAAAATCAGCTAATAAGTGGTACCAAAGATTTTTAAGGTTTTTGTCACCATATAGGGTTCTTTGGGTTGTGATTTTGAAGGTCCAAGTTCAGGTAGTCCATCATTGGGGCACCAAAGTCACCATGCACCCATGTCGCAAACTGGATCACCACTGAGTGTTATGGCACCCTGTATTGTGCTACTCTATCTTTACCAAGAAAAATATGTCTTTTTGGGCTCGTGGCACTACCATGTTCGTCTAAGAAAACCCCAACTCCAATGATTTTGACCATATTTAGCTATATAAGTCCAGTTAGAATGCAGAGTTGGGTTCATCTTTTATACCACAGGAAGCCTGCTGTGATAGGAATGATTTGGTGGGCATAACTCGGTTTGACCAAAATGGTGGAGTTGGGTTGTTCTTGTACTGGCGTATTCAATTGCAGATATGACTTTGTTGCACTCACATGACGACTGATATCCCCCAAGATCCCCTAGAGTATAGGAATAGAGCTGTTTGCATCTGCTTGTATGTACTCCAAAGGTACTGAACAGTGTGTTGACTTGCATGTACCGCTTAACGTATTTCAATAAACTTGGCACCAAGCCATGACATGCTATCAAATGTGGCTTGGTAACAAATCAACAATGGTATATTGTTGTGCCAGGGGATACAACATATGTGACTCATCACATCGAAAGGTACCTTAAGGGTCCCAAAATGAAAATTGATTTTTTTGGTCTCATCTCCAAAAGTTTTTTTTTAAGCTTTAAAATGACACCTTGCTTTTGATTATTGGATTTTCGATTGCAAAGTTCAGAAAGCTATAGTTCAGAGAAAATCGAGTTTAAAGTTTCTGTACTGTTAAAATTTGAATGAAGAAAGGTTTTTTTTTATATTGGTTTTTAAAACATTTTTCATATGTTTTGGATGTTGGAACCTGATTAATATGATGGTATACACTTCAAAGGTAACGTTCCTGATGAAATTAGAAATTTGACCATGGATTTGATTTATGACTATGCGCAGCTTCAATGGCCCATATGTCATAATTGACTCTGCTGACCTTAAGGTACCTTTTGATTTGACGGGTCTCATATGCTATTGTGCCAGGAGATACAACAAGTTGCTGAAGTTTGTAACATTGTGTCTTTATCTCTCAGGTCGAGAAAGATGAGCTAGATGAGTTTGAGTTGTTAGAGCAAGCTGCCGATGATAACGCATCATTCTCTAGTAATACATCAATAGTTGTCGATATGATGAAGAGAGCGGTTGCTAGGAGACAGGTTAGTAATGATCATACTTCATTGACTGTTAAGTAATGCATCACTATAGTTGTTGGATTTAATTCGTGAACGCGTGTTTATAGCAAGTACGCAGTGGTCCCTGACGCGAGCGTATATTTTCAAGGTTTTTTAGTTCGCGTGTACGCACAAGGCTCTAAGTACGCGTTCACGAATTAAATCCAACAACAATAGTGATCAATTTTAGAGGTCTGAAATATCAGACTCCTTGCAATGTGTCATAACTAGTAGAGGTGTGTTTTCCAATCATTTCTGTGACTCCCACTTTCCAAAATCATATTTGAGATTTTGACGCCATTAGCAAGCCTGTATTTTTTTCATAAACCCTTTAAATTATCATACCTATATTATGTTTTATTAAGTAGGTAATTCAGATTAAAAACATCACTTTTAAGAGTCCAAATGAACAGAAACAACTTTCAATACCCTTTCCAGCACTTTTACCCCATGTAAATCGGACATTGGATTCCAAAGTTATGATCAATATACTCCAAGACCTAGAGTGGCCAATTACGCTTGAACAACGAAGGCAGAATAACAGTAACAATAATGTATAAAATTCAGAACCAACTAATTTCTATTCCCATTCCAAACTATATAGATAGGCAAACGACTCAAACACGTCAACATCATCCCCAAAGATTCAGACACATCAAAGCAAATTCCAATGTGTACAAATATAGTTTCTTTCCATGTACCATCCCTAAATGGAATTCGCTCCCACCCATAGTCTACAGCTCTTTGACAACAGAAACTTCAAGAACAGCATTAAAAATATGTAAATCTGATTAACCATCTTTTGTAAACTCATGCGGTACATCGCCTCGTGGGTAGGTCACCAGTAATTCTCCTGTGGCCATTAATTATTTCCTGCTTCTTGCAGAAGTCTGTATCCTTAATCATAATACAAATTTTGTAAGCTCTTGCGGCCTTTATCGCCTCATGGGTGGGTCGCCGGTAATTCGCCTGCAGCCGCATATACATTTCCTGTCTATCGCAAAAATCTGTAATAATATGTATCTATTTATATACCTTATTTTACTATTCAAATGTGTGTGTTTCAATTTGTGCCACCAGTCATCTTAGCGTGATATTGCTTCGGCAACTTTGCTAAGTAATTATATAGATGTAGATGTAGAGATCAATTTTATTCGAGCTTTAAATTCAAACAACAATAAGAAACAAAAGGAATACAAGCAAGTAATTTCTTTTGTTTTTTATTGTTTTTCATTGAAATCAAAGGGTCCCTTTAAGCTCCCTTTAAACATGTTCCCTTTGGAATTTGATATAGTTCTGTATAACTCAACCCTGTTTTTGGTGCCAACCCTATAGACTCATGAAAACAACATACTTTTCAATTTCAGGGTGCGTAAAAGTCCATATTGTTATAAATATGCGAACATAAAATGTTGTTGCTTCCTTGATCTGTGTATTCTATTTAGTGTTAATTTCATAGCCAAAAAAAATTGACCTACATACCCCTAATTATTTTTTAATGTTACGCCAAATCAAGGACAATTTGGAGAGGATGCCTTAATAATAAATGATCTTCATTCGTGTAATAGAATGTGATATTTTTTATATTTTCCCTGTTGCAGAACTCCCTAGGAGCACTGAGTGAGAAGTCATTGCAGTCATCTCAAGAACAACCAATGAGCATAAAATCACATGAACCATCACATGATCAGTCACATGATTGGTCAGACTCTGAATCAGACTACTCTGATGGTGATAGAACCTTGAAAGATGGATATATTGATGCACATATGGTGGTATCAAAAGGAAGGACATCTGTAGAGAAAGTTGGCAGTTCAACAGAAGATGATGACTCTGATTTGAGCCCATCCAGTGCTGCCAACCAAATCAGAACTAAACAAACTCAGAAATTTGTATCAAATGAAATAGAGTTTAGTGCAAATCGTGATCTGAATTACAACAATTCAGGATCAGGAAAAACCACCCTTAATGATCCAGGATTAGTTGCATTAAGACAACCGGTTGATAGCTCAGAGGATGAAGAGGATGATGAAAGCATTGAGGAAGAGATTGATAGGAATAACCAGGTAGAGGGTATGGACCAGAGTGATGTTGAAGAGTCTGATGCTAATAACCGTGCAGCAGAAACCTCTTCACATGCTGTGAATGTTGACTTTGAGGATGAGGAGAGCTGGGGGGATTTGGGCCATGCGTTATCGGGGGATAGTGATGATGACAGTATTTTGGCTGGGTTGCCAGTCTCAACGTCAACTCCGCCAGTTTCTTCTGTGAAAGGTGGGTACACTTAAATTAGAGAATAAAAGATAAGATTTGTTGTTTTGCCTCTCATCTTTTGTCTCGTAATGGATGGCGTACATTATTTTGAGTAACGTGTGCCTGGGGGGGGGGGGGCACTGACATAGAAAGGTGATACGGGTATGTGTGGCCCTCAAGAGCCCCTTTTCACGCCTTGTCTGCCGCTCCCTAGACCCCATTTCAAGCCCAACCTTTAGTTCGCAAGCCTTATTTTCAAAAAATTCAAGATCCCTAGCCCCATTTCATTGCTTCCAGAGCCCAAATTTTGCCAAAAAAACTAGTTTTTTGGTCCTTTCAGTTCTCTGGACCCCCCCCCCCCCGTTTTCAGAGTCAGTCTTCCGTTCCCATGACTAGGGTTTCAGATACGCACACCCTACCAAAACCAAAGTTGGGTGCCCCCCCCTGAAGTCTCATTCTTAGTCACAACTTGAGTCAGTTTTAGAAAAGAGTAAAGTCAGTTATTTGCCAAAAAACAATAGACAACCTTATCGAAAAAGTGTATACCCCTATTCAAACATTAGATATTCCAACTCGAGCAGAGCGTTACACGTCGGGTGTGTGCGTATATCTATATTGCACCGTGATTTTCAACACGCGGCTCGACTGCATTTAACACTGATCACACTGTCATATTTTGTCTCATAATGGATAGCCAAAATTGCTTATTAGGCAATAATATCCCACTCATTGACTAAGAATGGTCAGATCTGCTTTTAACTTGGTAAAAATAGATTATTTTAACAAGATGTGTGTTAAAGGCAAGGAAGTTATAAGGGGGAACAGGGTTTCTCCACCATCTTGTGTCGCTCATGGAGCAGAGTTATTGTACCTCCGGATATATTCGGAATTTGACCCGATACCCAGGCATATCGCGTAAATCTTCACCTGACGCATATACAGCGTGTGCATTTTGTTTCACGCGCAAACCGTGTCTGCGTATCATGTAGCGTGCATTGCGACTTGCTCTGATTAAAGTACGCCAATTTTCCCGCTAATCCGTTGCGAAGACTCTCGAAGTGTTGCACGCGGAGCCGTAAAATGCCGGAGGTACAATAACTCGCCCTCCATGAGCTTCAATCCAAGATGGCTGCCGTCCCATAGGATTTACACGGCGTTGAAATCAAAATGGCGGAGAAACCCTGTTCCCCCTTATAACTTCCTTGGTTAAAGGGCATGATTGATTACCTGTATTTATACTTTCATGCATATAAGGTACTCAACGATCCCGTTTGTGCATAGAAGAAGGTTAAGGGACCCAACAGTAATTTTTAAAAACCAGAGTTTCAACTAATTTTCTTGAAACTTTGTACAGGTATGGAACATGTCGATACAATTTAGGAAAAGCAAAAGTATCCCAAATTGGTTGTCCTATTTCAAAATTCTGACCTGAAAACCAAATTATGCAAAATTCAGTATTTGGAAGAAAATATTTCTTGTCAAGAAAATAGGGAATATCTTAGTGAAATTTATTTATTCAAACAGAATGTAAATGCAGATACAGTCCTGAAATAAAAATTGTTCAATTAAAGATTTTACGGTCAAAACAAATTGACAATAACGCTGACATTTTGCTTGTTTATAGGACAAGACCAATTAGAAATTTTGATCACGCAACAAAATGTAGAACCACAATTTAGGAATTTATACTTAAAGGGGTATCGGATTTTGTTGTATTTCCACACTGTGTGGAAAACAAATAATTGGGTTTAAGGCCAAAGAAAAAAAGAAGTTTGTCTCAGCTTCCCACGCGCATAGGGTTAAAAATTTTACCACATTTCTTTTCTTTCTTTTTTTAGGTTTTCAGGAGACTTTTTGCTTTTTTATTTTTTTTCTTCATCGAGAGAAAAAAAAAAGGGAAAAAATGGTGACCTAAAAACGTAATAAATAAAAGATTTCCGCGTTCGCATAGCCTTTTTTGATTAAAAAAACCCACGTGCAGCGCTTAGGGTTTTGGGCCTACCTGAGACAGAGTTTTTTTTTTTTTTTGGCCTAATTCTCCTTTTTTATTTCACCTTGACAGAATCCTTACCATTGGACAGAAGGAAACTGGATTCCAAACAAGAGGATTTGTCATCCCCTCCAACATCCAAACTGGTGTCCAAATTATTCCCCAAACTCAAACCAGCCATTACAAAACAACAACAACAGGTTAGTAGACAAATTTACTTCAGTATTGAGTATTAAAGGGGCATTGGACAAAATTTCGAAATTTTATTTGTGGATGAATTACACTTCATATGTCAGAAAATAACAGTCAATTACCAGATATCAGGAAAATGTTGATCAAAACTTTCAGAAAAGTTAAAAATTTGAATTTTTATTTTGTTTGTTGATCTTGGGTATGAGGCTATTCTCTAAACATATTTATTGATGCTATATATCAAGAAAGAGCCAAAATTTTGTTTGTAAAACATTCCTTTCACATCATAGATTTCAGATAAATCAAAAGAAATTTAAAATTTGCATTCGATCTCCTGAAAAAGCAAATTTTAAAAATTCAACTATTAAGGGCAGTATTTATCATTGTCGATAATGATAATTAAAAATTAAAGAATATCTAAATATTTTGATATATAGGATTTGAATTTGACAGCGAAACTTTGCATGCTGTCATTATTACTGCTAATGCTTCAAATGATACATAAATCTTGAAATGCTTGCCCCTGTAAGTATTATTCAAACATGCTATAGATTTGTTCATCACAGATCAACGGTGCATCCATACATCCGCATATTATTATCATGTGAGGACAACTTCAGTTTGCACTATTATAGTTTATATTATATACTAATTGACTTGATTTGAGCCGGCCAGAATCGGTATATATAACAAATATTGACTGCTCTTTCATTCTGGCAGTAGTAAAAACTATTTCCTCTCAGTAATCTTGATATTATCATACTATTTCCCTCGACCGTTGGTCTCGGAAAGTGGAATGTAGTCTCAAGATTACTTTGGGGCAATTACTATTGCCCTTATGAGCGGTCAATATATGTATACTATTGCACTCTAAAATCTCAGGTAGTATTATGGTATAAAACATAACTTTGATTGCCTATGCTCTTGCAAGAGTAAATACAGATCATTTCGTCGGTAACATCACATACTGGTCCATGTCAAAATCGGTAAAAAGCACATCACATACCGATCTATATTACCATATCAGTTTTATTTCATCTCTGACAAATAATTCCTTTATTCGATTTTTCTGGATTTGGTATTATATAAAAAGCGTAAAGTGTAAAATTTGATTTGATTTGATACATTGTTTCACCAACAATAATTTATATAATACAAAAGTTATAGATCAGTATGTGAAAACATAGTTTAAGCAAAAAGATCACTTTAGAAATAGACCGGTATGTGATGAGACTGACAATTATTTATTTTGGTCAAATTTGGACTGTACAATTGCACTCAGCTTAGTATTGTGTAATTTTTAAGTCCAAATTTGACCTCATGACATAGTTTGCATTATATACTGTATTAATAAATTTAGGCGTGTTGATACCCTATGACATTATTTCAAATAGTTTCAACCATCTTGAGAAAAAACTATAAAAAGATCTTTTGAAAATACTATTTATGGGTTTAAAAGACTACAGGTTTTGAAAGACTATTTACGTGTTTTCTGTGTAATTTATAGCCGCGTCACTTTTACGCACGGACTTACGCACGCAAGCCAATACGAGCATTAACCTATTGCTTTATTCATGGTTATAGCATTTTGTTAGTGCATTTTTTTAACAAGATTAATTAAATTAGGCCATTGGGCAAGTAAAAATTACAATATTTAAAAATTTATTAAGTATCTCTAGATTAGCCCTTCAGTGACTAAAATTTTGCTATTTTAGTCACTTCAGGTCCATAGTTTTAACCAGAGATCTTCAAGTCAGTATATATTTGTATACTATAGGACCCTCAGGCTGACAACATTTGTATAATAGTGGAGTCTGACCCAGTCATTTCAAAATGGATTAGGCTACTCCAACCTGTAAGCCAATCTATTTATATTTAACCCTTTGAACCCATTGAGCCGGTATACCGGCTCATGTGTACATGTACCGTATACTGTTTACTCGACAAAGTTGCAAAAATTCCTCATATTTTCGTAAATTTGATCACAATTTTCAACAAATGTGGTTTAGTCCATAGACTAAAACGTAAATGTTGAATATGTAGGTCGACATAAATAGTATTCTTTTGTGAATGCTGGTTATTGGAACAATTCAAGACTATTGTAAAATTAAAAAGTAAAGCAAGGGAAATCAAGTTTAGGGGTTATATTGTGTTGGCCCGGGTCAGTGGTACAGATACACGTGAAATGACCAGGGTTCAAAGGGTTAATTTACTATTTATATTTACTTCATATAATATAGAATGCACAACATGTGCAAATTACATTTGCCCAAACCCTCATCAAAAAGTTGTTGTATAATCTGAATAACAGCAAGATCATTTGTGTAGGTTGAAGAATGACATCTAATTTCCTAGATATTGTTTTTATTCTCTCCTGTATCATTTTAAAGGAAAAACAACAAGAAAGTATCTTAGAGAAAGCCACTGAGAGACCCATTGGCGATGGTGTGCAATCAAAGCTTCTACGAGATAAGTTATGTGAGCTTGAGAATGAAATCGAGAGGTTTAGAAAGGAGAACGCTATGCTGGCAACACTGAGAGAGCAGAGAGAAAAGGTAAGGCCAAAAAACATAAATTGTTTGTTTGCCCTCCAGTGGAAAAATCAAAATGTTGGATTTTTTTTTTTTTATACTCTTCACATATATTTTAAGGAATGATGTCATTCTGTCATTCCATGGATTTCATCGCAAATACCAAGCAAATCAGGGCTTAATCAAAGATTTTGAGTCATTATTTATAGGAAATAAGCATTTTATACTAAATACTGCTAAATACTGCTAAATTTTATGTTTTCCATCGAAAATATTGAGTTTTCATATTTTACATGTTTGAAGAAAAAAACAACTAAAATACACGTCTCATAATGGATGGGTGTACATTATTTTGAGTAATGGGTGCCCCCGTAGATGACAGGCAAAGCAAAAAATCACCATCTTTTATTCTCATTCTTAGTAACAAATTTGAGTCATTTATAAACCAAAAATGATGTAAATTATTGGCAAAAACTATAAACATTATCATTGGAAAAACGTACACCCCTATTCAAACATGAAATATTCCAAACCCAGTAAAGCTGTTCGCGCTGGATGTGTGCGTATACCTGCATCGCGCCGTGATTTTGAACGCGCAGCTCCACTGCGTTTTACGCTGAACGCAGTGTCATCTATCGTCTCATAATGGATGGCCATAATTCCTTATTAGGAAGTAAAATCGCACTTGAATGGCTTTGATGGTGATACAAGAAAATATTGTATGAGCAAGAAAATATTGCATGTATCACCCAGAAATAAGCCATTCAATATTATTATTATTATTTGTATCAGGCTTTTGAAAATAATTAATTGTTATAAAATCATTTTCCTTCTTTCAGCTCAGAGCGCCTAATTCTGTCGGACGCAGTTGTTGAATTTGGCGTACTCAGTCCTTGTTATTGGAGTGAAACTTACTGTGCGATGTCTATTGAGTGAACCAATATTTTCACAATAATTCAAGTTTCTGCTCTGATTCATTAATATTTACTTACAATAAAGATGAAAGACATATTTTTGAAAAATATAGCAAAGAAAGTGGTTGATATAAAAATTAATTTAGATGAAAATGTAAATTTTTTAGACTTTTTCATTGACCTCCAATGCAATGTTTCACGCCAGGGAGTAACATGGAACAGCCTCAATTGACCAATCAGAGGACAGGATTCTAGTCTGTGACATCAGTGCGTCCAACAGAATAATATTCTTGGTACTTTCGTAAAAAGTGTACAATACACAGTTTTAAACTATTGTACAAAAGCCTTATATAAATAATAATTCTCTTTTTTCTCTTCCAAACATTACTATTTATTTTGTGGCAGGACCTGGCATCTTTACAGAAAGAAATTGATGAATTTCAAAAACAAAAGACTGAAGAACTGAAAAGAATAGAGGACTTCAGAGAAGAGGAGATGAAGAAATTAAGGTATAATTCTGACAAGGCACTGCATGGAAATGGTCATGCTATGCTATGTTTTCATATCACAAATGAGCTTGAGATTTAGGTATTCAAACACGCTACAAATCAACAACAATGCATCCAATCTGAAGCAAAATGGTACTTTGTGAATATTTGTTGCTTTGCCTTTTTAATATTTTTACATGTTCCCAAGCACTTGGCTTTGCACATACTCGGAAGTGGGTTGACTTGTGTGTAGTGCTCAAGATATTTAATTTGTGTAAAATTTCTATTTTTAAGAAACAATTTCCCGCCAAAAATTCAAAGTCTGCTTAAGATATTTAATTTGTGTGCAATTTCCATTTTTAAGAAAAATTTACCGCTAAAAATTAAACATTTGTTTAAGATATTAAAACGCACTTCATAGTTCATGACAGATCAAAAGCAGTACGCTCATGTATAAGAAGATATGGTGAGTTGTTGGTTGAAAGCCTTATCATAGGGGTTCTCTATTGTACTTTTATAGGACTATTAAACAAAATTGTGATTGAAGGTCAAATACAGGTCAAATACACCCCATCATCTTGTCTGAGTTTTCCCTTTATATTTTGGAGGAAGTCAAGGATCACACATCATGGGTTTGGCAGGACAGATTTGGCCCATTTATTCAGAATCTAAGTGTCTGGACCCCTTTTGTGGAAGCGGGTTATTTCCCTCTCTTTGCACCACTGAGTCCCAGGTTAGATTCCCGGTCCCGGCACTGTATATGCATTTGGTTTTCAGTCCATGCTCGCTTCCGCAGGTTCTTCTCCGGGTACTCCGGTCTACCTCCTGCATTTAAAATTGATTCAATCAATGAAAGATCTTGGACCCCAATGGAAATAAGCTTCATTAGAGGCTTCCTTACCTAGGTTGTCCTTGGCGTTTAGCCTAAAGAATTCTTTCTTTTCGTTTTCTTCATCGCAGCGTGGGTTTTGAATCCGTCAAATGGCATGGCTTAGAGGAGCAGTATAAATCAGTTTCCTCAAAAGTATTTTGTTTCAAAGGATCAAGTTCCCAAATTTATCCTGACCAGAAACGTACTGACATAGTATTCTGTATAATTACCATGATAAATCGTCAGTGCCTAATCAAATTTTCAGTTGATTAGGCAAAGAATAATTTAATTTCCTCAGAAGAAAATGAGAAAACATATGTAAAGTCACTTTTATGCTGAAGTTTAATTGGGAAAATTTGCCCGCTTGTGTCAACCTTATAGGATTTTGTGTACAAAGGAACTTGTTAAATTTCTAATCAGGTTGTTATAATTCTATAATAAGTGACACCGTGCCAACAGCAGATTTAATAACCCAGTCACTTATGAGGAGCAAAATTGTATATTTAGATCTGAACGTAAATAGTAATAGCAATAAAAGTTCTGGGGCCAATTTCACTAACATTTAGTGATGGTCATTAACCCTGTTTTGATCACAACTCAAAAAATGATCGCTAACTTCTTACATATACTCGCTATTTAAAGGCTCAATTCATGATTTTGATGTGACAAAAACCTTGCCTGTTTTCTAGGTAAATAATAAGAAGAGTACATTATAAATATGTACTGAAAATTTCACTTGTTTCCGACAATTTGTTTTACAGTTACAAGCTTTTCAGAATTTTGAAAATCACCATAGGCTTCTGTGTTGTAATTATTGTTGGGGCCCCGACAATAATTAGAAAATGACACATTTTCTCACTTTTCTAAAAAATGCAAGCACATATGAAAGAATGGTTTGGGGACCAAAACATTTACCAGTTGACGATTCTTTTAAGCTAAAAAAACTCAATTTTGATAGAGGTGACCTTGAGGGTGAAAAGTGGATCATGAATTGCCCCTTTAGCGATTACTTTTGTTGTTATCAAAACGGGGTTAGTAACTATCGCCAAATGTTAGTGAAATCAGCTCCTGTAACATTTTCAAATCATGTATTCTCTTTCCCATCATCAATTACAATGTTTTTCTCAAGAACCCTTGCATATTTTTTTGGATCTTTCAGAAGAGAAAAGAAGAATTTTGATAAATATCAGAAAGCAATGCGCTCCATGCCAGACAAAAAAGACAGAACCGAGATTGAAACGTTAACAAAACAGGTAAGTTTGTTTATACGAAATGACACAAGCATCTGAAATAATAAATTTGACACAATGCATCAGTACTCGAGTTTTTTGGTCGAATAATTTCAGAGAAACCCTTCTCCGTCCTCAGCGAATGGTATCTGAGTTGTGTCTGACGTCTGATTTCCTGTTCTGGAAATCAGATGTCAGACACAACTCAGATACCATTCGCTGAGGACGGGGAAGGGTTTCTCTGAAATTAGTCGACCAAAAAACATGAGTGCTAATGCATTGTTTTAAATTTATTATTTCATGTCTTCAACCAGCACATATAAATCTCTTCATTCGCGACACAAGCATCATTTTTCTCAAATATAAACAAACATATATGTACCCTGACCTAAGCCAACCTGAAAGTTTTAAATCACTATACAAGCCAATCACTTACCATGATTTTGACATCCGTTGCTTTTTTTTCCATTTTACATTCATCTGAATTGCTCCAATCACAAGCATTCAAACAAGGAATATTTTTTATGTCAACTAACAGGGTTAGTACGGGTCCTTAAAAATCCTTAAATTTTCCAGGCCTTGAAAGTCCTTGAAAAACTGACTTTATCTAAAAAAGTCCTTGAATTGTTGAATGTCAGAAATATTAAAAACAAATATGTCAAAAGAATTTACCGTGCAATTATTTTTTCCAAAAACAATGTATTTTGTTGATACATATTCCGCCGGCCGCCTCCGATAAAAGTCCTGGAAAGTCCTTGAATTTTGTAAGTGAAAAAGTGTACAAACCCTGACTAACATATCCGACATTTACATTGTAGTCTATGGACAGGGTTGTCACTAAGCCGGGTGGTGGTGGGCCCACCCAGCACTCCTAATTTCCACCTGGCACTTAGGTTGATTTTGAGTAAAAATACCTGGCACCCAAGGCTCAAAAGTTGCAAAATCAATGAAGAATCAACAGATAAATGAACAGTTATTATCAAAATTTATATTTTCTTACTATTTCACAAAATTTTTCCCGGCACTAAAAGTTGCCTAGCAACAACCCTGTCAATGGACGCCGCCACATTTGATGAAAATTGCGATCAAAATCACAAAAATCAGAAATCATCCACTTCTCTCGCGTCTTTTGATGTAAACTTCTGGTTTCTGGCACGGGATCTTAAGGCTGGAAAACCAGCTCATTGGGTATACAATTTATATACACATGTGCTCGTATAGTGGCTCGTTTAGTTGAAAGGATGCATGTGGAAGAAAGTTGCAAAGAAGTTCAGAACTTGTAGAATTGTTGGTGTTTTCTGAAAATTTAAACTGGACAAAATAGAAAGTGACTCCATTTCAAGAGCATAAGACGGAAATTTTGAGGAATTTTTTCACATTCTTGTAACAAGTGTAAAATAAATATCACTTAGGGCAGCCATTGCAGATATGACTTTCTTGCACTCACATGACATATTGTAGTCTATGGACGATGCCACATTTGATGAAAATTGTAATCAAAATCACAAAATTCAGGAATTACCCACTTTTCTCATGTCTTTTGATCTAAACAAAACCATTATGTGTTGAAACTACCTATTCCGGTAGACAATCACATCAGCTTTCTGACAAGGAGCTTAATGCTGCAAAACCGGCTCGTTGGGCATACAGTTTATAAGTACACATAAGCCAGTTTATAGGCTTGTTGATTTCAAAACTGGCTCATTGGGTATACAGTTTATATACACATAAGCCAGTTTCAGTAGCGTAGCCAGACTTTTTGGTCGGGG
>JXSR01S013669.1:79826-95100 GCA_000969725.1 Ophiothrix spiculata
AGTTGACCTGAGGTCATCAGAGGTCATTTTGAGGTCAAGCTCATAACTCATTAACCCCTAACCCCACACAGATTAAACTTAGACCATAGAAAGTACTTGACCCAAGGTCAAGGTCAGTCAAGGTCAAAAGGTCATCTGAGGTCAAATTTCCAACATTGTTCAAAAAGTTGACATGAGGTCATCCGAGGTCATTTTGAAGTTAAGCTCATAACTCATGAACACCTGACCCCACATGGATTAAACTTAGACCATAGAAAGTACTTGACCCAACGTAAAGGACAGTCAAGTTCAAAAGGTCATCTGGGGTCAAATTTCCAAAATTGTTCAAAAAGTTGACCTGAGGTCATCCAAGGTCATTTTGAGGTCAAGGTCATATCTCATGAATCCCTGACTTAGATCAATACGCTTACCCTACTCCTATCCTATCCTATTCCACCACACAACCGAATGATTAAGGCGGCGGTCAATTCAGTAGGCGGTCGATACGCAGGCGAGACTACTGGTTCGCGAACCATCTTGTATTTTAGGGGTATTATATGGTTTTGGGTCATCCCATTCTTACGAAAGGTATGCAAATTAGTTTCAGTCAACATCGTAGAGGTAATCAGGTCCCAGTTAATAGTTTAACATAGAGATGGTCAACACGCCAACGGTAAAAATCCTTGATATGTTTTGTAGAGCCGGTGTTCTACCTCAACAATAAAAAACAAAAAAATCAATTATTCAGGATATTTTGATAATTTGGGGTCAAAAACAGCAGAAGTCACATTTGTCACTTATTGGTGATTGATGGCGACACGCGGCTAAATAAAAATATACAACACCTTGTGACAAATAATACATTAAAATAAAGATAATTACACTCTGAACACGGTTCTGAAAGAAAAATTGAAAAAAAGCAAATAGTTTTTGAAATAGGGCAATTTTTCATTTTTTTTCATGAAAAAAACTAAGTCCATAAAAATGTCATATGCGCATGCACAGGGATCGTTCCATTTGTGCAATAGGGATAAAAAATATACCCATGCTCATCATGGTAAACTTAAAGTAAATGCATTTTACAAATATAATAAATACTACGTATATTATTTTGTCTATAGTTCACACTTATTAATAAATTTCAGTCTGATTACCCCCCATCAGACTCTACCATGTGTACGAAAAATGTTTAGTATTTTCTTAACTTGTATACCGGGATTTGCAAGTCATCATGGTCATAGTATATCGCTGTTGTTCGATTGCCGTATAATCTTCCTGTGGTATAACTGCTATCAAGCCGATCATGACTCTTGCGTCTTGTGGAAAGGTACAAAACGTTGGGCTTTATAAGGAGTGCCTTATCTTTGATTAGAAGTTGACATTTTAAGATTCATCTTCAAAATACGGTCATTTTGATATGCGAACCTTCTAAGTTTGATATTATTTCCTTTTTTTAGACAGAAAAAAATTATTTTCCAATTATTTAAAGGTATTTGAATAATTATTCTTAAACATTTATAATCTCTAGTAAGTCTTCTTTAAAATAGCATCCGATTTAACAACACTGTTTATGTTACACTCTTATAAACTTAGAAATAAACCAGAGATCTAACCAAATGAAATCTCAACGCTTTTGAATAGGGAAGGTTTTTGCCTGGCACGCAACGGTGTCGTATCACAGCAAAAACCACAGCAGCGTAGAAAATGAAGCTCGATAATTGAACTGCCCTAATCACTGACAGCAGGTGTGTCATGTTGTGTCAATGCAAATGAGTGGCATTCACTTTTAATGACAGAGTGACAATTCCCAAAATGTATTATAACTTCCCCGGGCGTAAGTCTGGTTGACCAATGTGTCGCCACTGATTTCATGTTAGGTAAAACATGACGATATTTGGATTTTCAATTATTCTTTTTAATTACTTCTGATTTTCCAATAATCGTGAAATTTGCAGGATTTCATATTTTTACTATGTATAGTTTGAAAAAATATTAAAACATACATACATTTTTTGGACTTTGGCCAAAAATACACTGGACTGAAAAAGGTGTTTCGCTCAACTGTAGTGAGGGAATACATTAACCACCTCTATTAAACAAACATTAGGGCCCGTATTACAGAAAGGTGTTTAGCTAAATCAAGGTTTTATTTCTCGTCAATAGCACAACTCATTGAACAGTTCTGCTTGAAAGCTGCAATGATGCGTATCATTCCTGGACAGTTGATGCTCAGTTCAACAATGGTTTAGCTAAACATCTTTCTGGAATACGGGCCAATGTGTTTGTATCTAATCTGAATCATACATGATGGACAATTTCACAAATATTGCATCAATATGAAAACATTGTACCAACGGTTCACCTCAAATACACTTCACACTATCTTTAACGCAATAACGTGCCTTTTCAGTCCAGTTTAGTTCTTGTTTTCTGATTGGCTAGGTTATAGTGTATCAATGTATAAATATATGAATATAATATTTAAACCTTATCTAATAATAATATAAGTTTGTTTTGTGCATGATCATTGTGTTGACTATTTCATTCACCCAGTCTTTTGCTTATGAATCAACATTGTGCACTTGTCATTACATGTGATTTGCTTGTGATGCTCATGTGATTGGGTTTTGATACCAGTGCTGCCTAATTGTCCATGTAAAGTCATTTGCTAGGGGAAGCGGGTTAGCGCAGCGGTACTTCCCTTGCTTTGCACCAATGAGCCTTTGGAGTCCCAGATTTGATTCCCGTTCCTGGCACAGTATATACATTTGGTGGATATGTTGTCGGAGTCGGAAGGATTCAGACTAGAGTAAAACGATGTTTTATCTACTGATGACAATAGATGGCGCTATAATAGGTTATTTAATAGTGAAACATTTATTAATAGTATAATAACATGATAAAAGCTTGGATCGTTATGACACGTGATACGCAACCTGACACGGCGATTGAGCCTGATAAACCCAAGAAAACTGATGATTAATAAATAAAAAAAAACCTACTTTCTTAAAAATCGTAATCTTCCCATCCATGACTCATTTCAGTTAAAGGTGATCGACATGAAAATGTAAATGATAGACGGGGTCAAAATACAACAGGGAGGAGGGTGAATCGCCCCCTATTTTTATAAAAACACCCCTTGCAAAGGTGGAAGTGGGCAAACAATATTACAAAAGCACACCAATCGCCCCCACTTATAAAACTTAAGTAGATGAAGTTTAGCTGCCAAAAATGTTGCTCATAACACAATAAATATATTTAGCAACAATATCCCAAGTAAAAAAAGTAGCCCCCAAGTAGCTCAAAAGAGCCTCCTGGAATGAAAGTCAGAGGGCGATTTTTATTTGCTGGGAAAAAATGGCCCGCTAAAGAAAAAAACTATTTTGACTCCTGATGATAGATAATACTTGGTGAAAATGCACACAAAATCTAAGAGAAAGATCGATTGAGAACATGTACGGTTAACCGTTTGAAACAGTTTGTAAGCGTTTATGGCAGCTCCGTTCGTGTACACATTTACACATGTACACGGTCCCAACGTTAATTAGACAATAATAACTGCGCACCATCTTTTTTGAGGTCATTGTTTAAAATCGGAGGTGTTTGTTTTGGGCCGAGGTACTTTTCTGAGGGAGCGTAGCTCCCGAAGAAAAGTACCGAGGCACAAAACAAACACCAACGATTTTTAACAATGACCGAATTAAAAGATGGTGCAAAGTTATTATTGTCATTAATAACCGTAATTTTATCTTTAAAATCCTTACTGATTTTGACCAAAAACGGGTGAAAATCATAATTTTATTTAGTTTGTTTCTTTGCCATCTGCTAAAATATCGATCGGTCTAGGCACTGCGTCCGCATTGCGGTTAGTAAAACGCGGCCTCCGCGATATCATTGCGTGCGCTTAATGCTGCGTTTAAAGCATACGCGCTACGCGGGTCATTAACAGAAGTCATTGTTACCTGATAATGACCGCGCAGTAGTTTGCGTAAAAGTAGAAATAATCTTACTAGATTGGATCGTGCTATTACGCAGGTTATTAATTATTATTATGATACCTATACTTTGCTTATATAATGGTTATTACATTGTAGTATCAAATTATTTTGCATTTTGCATGTTATATTTTTGAACCTTCTATATGTCTACCCCTCCCTTCATAAATAATAAGTTCAATATTTTTGATGACTCACACCGAAAGGGGGGACTTTGGTTCCGACATCAAAATTGAGTTTTTGGCATCATGTGAAAGCTTACAGTTTCACAAGTAATTTGGTACCTAAAAAATGTTGATACAACAATCCGTTCCGAAGATATTGCTATTTTAGTAAGAGCGTGTTGATCACTTTTCAAAAATAGCAATTGGAGAAAACAGGCTTTAAAGTTTGGGTTTGTGAAAGCATCAATTTTATTGATTACTATTAAACTATACACAAAAATCCTCTTAGCAACGGGTACTTAGGAGCACTCAATCATCATCAAATTTGACACAGACATTGTCAAGATACATATCTTTAATTATATACCTAGGACAGTCGGTCAGAGAAGTGAAAATTTGAGCTGAGAAAACGGCCTGTTTTCGAGGATGTTTTTTCTTCTGATCACAAATTTAAAATTGCGAAAAGGAGATTGACACGGTGTTAGAAAATTGTCATAAAATCATCTTTTTTCGCAATTTTATAAAACGGCTTTGTAGGAAGATTTTTAAAACTTTGAAGATTCATAATATCACAAAATCTCAAATTCACCCCCAGACGAAAATTTTACCACTTCTCAACTTCAAAACATATCTCAGTCTGCAGATCTTCGCAAAGTCCCCCTTTTCGGTGTGAGTCATCACATTTTATACCAGTAGTTAGTTTAGTTAGTTAGGCAATAGCCTCGGAAACGTCGACACTTCCAAAAAAGTTGGAACCTAAAAGAAACGGACTCTTCATTTTTTGAACATATGCATTAACTCATTCTGTAAACCATTTTTATATTAGCAACCCTATCACAACCGATCTCTAAAGTGTTTGTTATACGATTTCAAATCATGTTCAATATATTCAAATTGAATTTCAGGGTTTCCAGCAGTCAAGATTCGTCGTCTCAACCTAGAATGCCAAGAAAACGCTCTGTACACTTTGATGTCAGTCCAACCAGAGGTCATGCGTCCTCTCCTGAGCACCAATCGTCTCCTGGGGTTGCCAGCCCATCCATGCCAACATGGAATCTTGACCACCCAGCTCTAAGTCATGATGATCCTTCAAGGAGATTAGGGGATGAGGGGAAGAAAATGACCGATGGGGAGGATGAGGATGAAGAAGAGATACACCACCCGGATGGGAAGGTAAGGGATAAGATGAGAATTTATAACTCATCATGTGAGTGAAAAAAGGGGTATCTTCAGTTGCTGTCGTATGTTATATTTATGAAGGGGCTGCTTCAAAACGGCGGTTGCTTGCTGGTTCTGGGCGGTTCTGCCTGGTTCAACCTGAATAAACAATAGCCAATAGAATGCAAAATAATCCTCACTTTTTTTCTCCCATATGTCAGTGTTGTCATCTGAAGGACCATTTCAAGAGCCACTGACCCTAAACTGGGCATCCCATAGTGTGTAATGCCAATTTTTGAAAAATGGCAGCTATAATACAGATTCAAGGACCATTTCAAGAACCACTGACCCCAAACTGGACATCCCATAGTGTGTAATGCCAATTTTTGAAAAATGGCAGCTATAATACAGATTCAAGGACCATTTCAAGAACCACTGACCCCAAACTGGGCATCCCATAGTGTGTAATGCCAATTTTTGAAAAATGGCAGCTATAATACAGATTCAAGGACCATTTCAAGAGCCACTGACCCTACACTGAACATTATACAGTGTAAAATGCACATTTTTGAAAAATGGCAAGCTTTTGCAGATACAACTTTCTTGCACTCACATAATGAATGTTTATATAGTGGAATGGGGATTACTTGGCAGTGTGCTGAAACCACAGGGAATTAGGTATTCAAACACGCTACAGAGTTGTTCATCGCCAATCAACAACGATGCATCCATGCGTCCGCGTATTTTTATCGCGCGAGGGTGGCTTTAGCCACCCGAGCGTGATAAAAATACGCCGACGCATCGGATGCAGAGTTGTTGATTGGCGATGAACAACTCTGTAGCGTGTTTGAATACCTTTCAACAATGAAAATATACCTGAAAACGTATGAATTAAATTCTAAATGCTTTCAAGTTAACAAATACTCATCTTCATAAAAATATTTAGCAGAATCTGATGCAAAATGTTTGCTTTTCAGTGTTTGTTGCTTTATCGTGTTTTAATGTTCCCAAACGCCAGTCCTTGCACGTACTCAAGTCTCCGACGCGCGATGAACAGTGCGCCGACTTATGTGTACTGCGTAAACGCACCTCCGTGTACGCTGTGCCGTGCGTGACGCGCTTATTTGAATATCAACTGTGGATTCATCACGAATCAACAACGGTGCGTTCCCATATAAGAAGATACGGTGAGTTGTTGAATTACAAATCAAGGAGGTGCAGTGCACTAGCAACAACCTGTATTTTTCTTTTATACTTATGATGACTTTTAACCAACACAAGATATTGTGGGCTTTGCTCATGTATTGGGTCCCATGGGATTTTTATCTCTAGGAAATAATGGGAGTAATCAGTGATAAAAATGACATACAATTGAAGTTATTACAGTCTTGCAATTTGGCATATATCATGATTATTTACACATAAATAATTCCGAAGGAGCAATGCATGATGGGAATTCCAATATCTTCTGTTATTTTACCTGTATTGACTTTTATTACCATTGTTGTACCTGCAGGTGGAGCGTATAGGTCCAGATGGATCCCGCATCATCACATTCAACAATGGAACCCGCAAAGAGATCAGTGCTGACGGGCAGTCAATAGTCGTTACATTCTTCAACGGCGATATGAAACAAATCATGGCAGACAAAAGAGTGGTAGGTTACATAGCAGTCTTCCTAGCGTTATGTGTAGCTTGTGGGGCATTGCCTCTGATGCCCCTGCTATCCAGGGCATTGCTCCAGGAACCCACAAAGAGATCAGTGCTGATGGCCAGTCAATAGTTGTTACATTCTTCAATGGCAATATGAAACAAATCATGGCAGACAAAAGAGTGGTATGTCACCTAGCAGTCTCCTTCCATTTATTGCAGGCCTCACTGAATTAATTATCGCACAGTGAATTTTGACTTCCAGAATTTGACCAAAATTGGGTTGATAAACAATCAGGGGTAGAATATTCTATTCTTAGGTTTAGCTTGTATTTAGCTTATTATGTTTAAATTGTGGAGCATTGCCCCTGTTATCCAGAGCATAGCCTCTTGAACCCTTAAAGAGATCTTCTGTACTGATGGACATTCAGTAGTTTCAATGGATATATGAAAAAATCATGCAGAGTTGTTGGTTACTTAGCATTATAGCATTATGTTAAACTTCTAGGGCACTACCTTAATTATAAGCTCTTGCTACTCAGCAAATTGGCTACTCACTACTACAAAAATTTATACCGCGCCAAAAACCAAAAACAAATTTGCACTAAGGCGCACATAGACAAAGTCATGTTGGCCCTGTGAACCTGAACCCCATACTTAAGAATTAAAACTATGATTTTTACTAAAAGCATATTATTTTACTTCAGGGCTGCACCTGTCAGTAAACCAGCATTATAGTCACTTCAGGCCTATGGTTTTAACCAGAGATCTGAATGCAGGTCTTTTACAAGCTATAACTCCCTCTGAATGCAGGTCTTTTACAAGCTCTAACTCCCTCATTCATATTGTACGACTACCATTAGATCATTTAGTTACTAGAAAGTCTTTTGATACACCCATACAGGAGGGGGTATCAAAAAGTTTTAAAGATCACCAAGGAGAAATACAGCCAGGAATGTGTTTTTATTATGTGCCACTTAAGTCATCTTTACATAGCCACTGTACAAAGTATCACATTTTATCCACTTAAAATTGACTGTCCACAGACTGACATTGTAGAGCTCCTCATTTAGCCAAAAAATCAACATTTTATTTGACTAAAAATGATTTAATACGTCATAATGACGTCATTTATTGACCGATTTCCATAATTTGGTATTAAAGGAAAGTGGAGATCCTAACCTATACTATGGTATCAAACATATAAACTTTGGGCGTGTCATCATAGAATTACTGGGCTGAAACCCTTCAAATGCAGGAAGTTAATCATGCAACGTATCTTGGATTTCTCAATGCAGTTTATCTGGTTAGCGAAGGCAGGTTGTTGATATCTATCGCCATCTGTATAGAAAGTATAAATGCCATTGAAGGCAACGCAAGAAATTCGCTGACTTGGAAAATAAGTACAGGAATAAACGCGATGTGAAAGCTCAATCTGTGAATATTTCGGAGGAGGAAGCGAAGGCTGTGACTGATAGATGGGTCATTAACACTTCTGACCATGAATTGAAAGACATTGAACGTTCTTTACTTCAAAAAGGACTGAAATTCGCGGTCACCCCAACGAAGATTCCTACCGATGATTTCATCACCGCGGTAGAAACAGCTGCCAAATTCGTAGGGCTCGCGTCAGAAGAAGCCGACAGTATGAGAAATAAAGCAGCCTCGTTACTTCGCACGACTAAAGTTCCTACCAGTAACATTTCTTCGGAGGAAAGGGAAGCTCTGGTAAGCTTGAATGATGATCGTGACTTAATGATCGTCCCTGCTGACAAAGGTAGAGCTACGGTAGTCATGAATAATAATGACTATAAATCAAAGGCGCAATCTCTACTCAGTGACGGCAAAACTTATAAGATACTCAAAGCTAACCCTACCAGCAAATATAAGAACAAACTCATCAAACTTTTGCAACCTCTCAAACAATGTGGTGCTATCAGTGAGTACAAGTACAAACAACTGTACCCCACCAGCGAGGAAGTGCCAAAATTTTACGGTCTTCCAAAGATTCACAAGACTGCTATGCCTCTTCGCCCTATCGTTGCTTGTCGAGGTTCTATCGCGTATGAGACTGCCAAGTTTACCGCTGATATTATTGGACCACTTGTTGGTCGATCGCCACACCACATAAAGAACAGTAAAGACTTGGTTGACAAACTAGCTAAGATCCAACTTGCCAATGATGAAATGCTTGTCAGTTACGATGTTACTGCTTTATTTACTTGTACACCGGTTAATGAGTCTCTCCAAATCATCAACACGCGGTTGCCCAACGACACTACGCTCCATGAAAGAACTGATTTAACTGTGGATCAGATAATGAGTTTGTTGGAATATGCACTGACCACCACATATTTCCAATACGACAATGTGTTTTACCAGTAGATCGAGGGCGCAGCGATGGGCTCGCCGGTCTCACCCATTGTTGCCAATCTTTTTATGGAGGACTTCGAACAGAAAGCGCTGGCTGCCTACCATTCCCCTATTAAATTCTGGGGCCGCTATGTGGATGATACTATGGTCATAATTAACAAGAACTTTATTGACGAATTCACAGATCACATCAACTCGCAACACCCTTCCATCAAGTTTACCATTGAGAAAGAGGAAGACGGCAGTCTTCCCATGCTTGACGTACACGTTTCTAGAGACAATATCGGCAATCTTAAATTCAAAGTGTTCCGCAAACCAACGCACACGGACCAATATCTTAGTTTCACATCCAACCATCCTCTTCAGCACAAATTAGGTGTTATACGGACCCTATGTGACCGCGCCCACTCTATTGTGTCTACAGAGGTGGACCGTTCTGATGAACTTTCCAGAATTCGTAAGTCACTTGCCATCTGCGGCTATGAAAACTGGAGTTGGGACACTGTCAACAGAAAGACTAAGAAACTGCGTCTGAAACCTGTGAGTGATCATAAAACCAAAGGCAGTATCACCATCCCTTATATTGTAGGAATGTCAGAATCATTCCAACGTATGTTTCGATCCAATGGAATTATCACACATATCAAGCCTTGTAATACCATCAGGAACATTTTAGTGCATCCAAAAGATAAAACACACAAAATGGACAAATGTGGCATGGTGTATGAACTATCCTGCTCAAACTGCCCATCCATGTACATAGGTGAAAGTGCCCGAACACTTAAAACTCGCTTCGATGAACACCGCAGACCTTCTTCTCCTGTTGGAGAACATATTGCCAACCCGGCACATGCCATTGACTGGGATAGTGTCAAGGTTTTAGACAGAGAGGAGAACTGGTTCAAACGAGGAGTTAAGGAGGCTATTCACATCAAGCGGAGGGGGAGCAACCTGAACAGAGACAAGGGACGCCATCAACTACCACCAGCATTTGACACCATTTTGTCATCTGACCAATCACCAACTTCCGGTCAGATGACCCAGAATCCCGGGAAACTCAATTCCATCAGTAGGCATTGAAGTTCGGTGGAACAAGTTCAGCTAAAACAAGTAAGTCGTGAGTCTGAGACATTGGTTAAACCTTTTTGTCATGCCATTGATATCATTTTTGCACCATAATGTACATAAGGATGAGTGACCATCCTGACAAATTTCATTAATATAGCTCCTTCCCTTCGTGATGATCTTTAAAATTTTTTGATACCCCCTCGTATTTTGAAATATTCCCCTGCAGGTGTACTATTATTCTGAGACCGGTACAGCACACACGACATATCCTGATGGGCTGGAAATACTGCAATTCCCAAAGTAAGTATATAGTTGTATGCATTCATTTGGTAAATTAATTAGTTTGTTTGCCCTTTTGTTAAAAATACAGAAGTCCAGGGGTGTATTTCATAAAGAGTTACGACCGCTCGTAAGTGTCGCAAACCATTCGTAAGTACTAGAATCTATCGTAAAGTTACGAACAATTGTAAGTTTATTTCATGAAAGACTTACGATTGGATGCATTCATAAATATCTTTGTAAGTCTACGATCACCTTTTAGTCATCGTAAGTATTGTAAATATGATTGCAAATTTGAAATTCGATATAGTTATGGTTTATTTCGCGACAAAATGAATTAATAGTATAGTAGATGAAATTGGCTAATTGGCCATTTGCGTCGCATAAATAACGCGAGAGCTCTTTAAAGATATTGGTTGCTATTCGATAATTACGCACTTTTGGACACCTACGAACGTTCTTAACTCTTTGTGAAATATACCCAGCACCAATTACAGGCATTATATGTTACAATTATTCGTATCTTCGTTCGTTGCTCTGATTACTTTTATAGCCTTTTGTGAAATGAATCTTATACGATCATTTTTAGCCACGATCGTTTTTATACTTATGATTGTACTTACTAAGAATAGAACTTACGATCACCTTTGTGAAATACACCCCTGGTGCTACGGTTAACAGTCATATCAATAATGCATAGCAAGTCTTGATACAATTTGTACCCAGTAAAACAGATACTGTTGCATTTCAAAATGCTTAAATAGATATCAGTAAATTATATATGAATTCTGGAATGATATTGCTTGCAATTTTTTTTTTTTTTTTTGAGTTCATAACAGATAAAATAACGGGGGTTCACTAGATTTATGTAATTTTCATTTGGGAAAAGACAAACAAACTTTCTTATTTTGTAACCTTATGTTTGTAGGGATTTTAAATAGTATTGTATATTTATGAAGGCTGCACATTTGTAAATTTCTGCTAGCCCAATTATTTTTTCTCCGTATGGGTACCCGGGACATCACAAATATTTGCGTTTCTAGAAAAAGAGTAACCAGCACCATGCCACAATGATAAATCAATATTGTGTAAACATGTGGCTGCAACTATTTTAATATCCTAATTTATTAATGTTCTTTTTTTAAATAAAACATTGATTTTATACGTTCGTTTATTGATAAATGCTCTAAATATGACATAAATCAACTCACATTTTCATTTTTGACACAATATTATTGTTAAGGCTTGGCGTCCAAATACATTCGCTCTTGATATTCGCTTTGACTTACTCGCTAAAACAGAGAGCGAACAACGTTTAAATCGATGAAAGCGAATGTCAATCACGCATGTTATAGTGCTATGATTATTGAATAAACAAACCCAAGAATATTTGGAGCGATCTTCGCTCCAATTCAATCTGAAGTGTAGCGAATGTCGTGAAATTTGTTAAGTGAATGTCGCTTCCTGTTGGAGCGAAGTTTTCTTGGTAGGGTGAGCGAATGTGACTCGGGCGAGCAAATGTCTTTGGACGCTAAGCCTAACTGTGACCTGCTTCTGTCTATAGTCGAGTCTATTCTCTTATCCATGTGATATTTATCATTAATTTTGTGATGTCACTTTCTCTTAATTTCAGTATTTTTTCATCAAGTAAATATTATAAATAAATAAATAAAATAAATTGCAGGTGATTCGTAGTGCACTACGCCTACCCTGACTTGTAATTCCACGTGGCCTCAGCACACTTTAACAGAGCATATATAATTTGTTCTAATCATTGGGTTAAATCAGTACCTGGACTCCCTGGGGCCAAAGGGCTTACTGCGGCCTACATTAATGGGCGCAACCCTAGCTTGAGCAATTCACACCCTCACAGTATATACAGTTTTCGCACACTCAGCTCCAGCTGGACTCAAATGCGGAACGATCAATACAGCTCATGTTTAACATGTTTAACAGTCGGAGAACTAACCGACTGAGTTAACGAGAACTATATTATGCACTGTTTTCGGATATTGTTGTTGAATTCAGGACCGGAACACCAAGCTTCTATGCAGGACTTGAACTCCCGGGAATTGTTTTCATATTGATGATTGATAAAACCAGTCAATCATTAAAAAAAATCATATTGTTCCACTTGTTATTTCTCTAGTAACCAAACTGAAAAGCATTACCCAGATGGCACCAAGGAGATTACGTTTCCAGACCATACCATCAAATACTTGTTTGCTAATGGCAATGAAGAGAGTGTGTTTGCTGACGGGACCGTGCTACGCGTTGATAAAAATGGAGACAAAACTATGGAGTTTCCTAATGGACAGAGGGAGATTCACACAAAACAGTATAAGGTGGGTATATAAAGGAGGTTGGAGCCTCGTTGTTTCAAACAAAATTAAAAAATATTGACATCATAACTTGAAAACTAATTGAGTAAAAAATATTAAAGATGATCAAGGTGATAATTTTCACGAACAGATGGCATTGTTACTGGTTGTTAGTCAGAGGTGAGATGATTTAAAAAAATGCATGTGTAGTATCTAAGTGTAAGATTTGTGCCTTATATGGATGCAGTGCACACATTTCGTCATGGGAGTGCAAGAAAGTCGTATCTGCAATGGCTGCCGTAAGTTATTTTTTATTCAGCACCTAGTCACTAGAATGTGAAAAATCCCTCAAAATGTTCCTGTAATATGTCAGTGGCTCTTTAAATGGTTCTTCAGGTGACACCTGAAGAACCATTTCAAGAACCACTGACCTAAGACTGGAGATTATAAAGTATGCAATAAAAATTTATGACAAATGGCAACTATTGCACTCACATGATGATTTGTTATTTAGGCATTGTCTTCCTGGTAAGCACCAAACAACACAGAAAATAACACAAAATAGTAACAAGTGGTTCCGACCCACTGGACCCAACAGAGTGACCTTCAGTGGAAAAATCCTAATGTGTGTTTTCTTATACCACAAAATGCAGATTTTTTCAAATATTTGCTATTGACAGATTTTTTAAAATTTTGTGCTGGTCAATTGTGAATGTCGAGTGGATGTCAAATCAATAAAAAATAAGGGGTCACCGACTGTTTTAACAAGAAAGCTGGAGATGAAATATTACATTGGGAAATATAAAAAACAATTTTCATTATTGGAAATGTCAAATTCAGTATAAAACTATGGAGTTTCCTAACGGACAGGGAGATTCACACAAAACAGTATAAGGTTGGAGCCCCATCTGTATCGTAACTGGAAAATTAATTGAGTAAAAATATTAAAGTATACATTTTTGGAAATGAAATTTCACAAGGAATCTATAACTTCACCAGAAATAAGCAAAAAAAAAAATATTGTTGGCAAAAATCTTTAAAAATATGTTTTAAGTCATCTGAATCAATAATTCTAGATATTATACTCTCAGGTTCTTGATTACTGTAAACGCCAATATTTTTGCGCTCAGTAATTTTCGCGCACGGCCAATTTTGGACCATTCCGCGCGTTTTAATTTTTTAGCGCACGTTAACATTGGGCTTGTATTGAATTTCCTTTGCAACAAATGCACATTCATTTTCGCGGTGCATTTATTTTAGCGTTTTTTTCATTTTGCACGAAAATAAATGCAGCGTGAAAAATACCATTTATACAGTAATTTGTTTATTATAACTCATACAAATATACCTTTTATTTGATTTGCACTCATTGGCAAAAATGCATAAAGCAGAGTTTACTGGAAGTATAAAAGGCACTCTGTTTGTTAGAGTGCTCCATGCATCATATTAGTTGGGTTATATAAAACAAGTAACGAACGTTTCAGTTCGTGTAATGAAAAGAATGTTTTTATTCAATGAAAAATGAAATGTTCTATGACTTTGTTTAGTCATGTAAATGGTACATTTAATTTTTCAGGGTTAGTACACTTTTTCACTTACAAAATTCAAGGACTTTTCCAAGAGCAATTCAAGGATTTTTATTGACGGCGGCTGGCGGAATATGTATCAACAAAATACATTTGTTTTGGCCCATTTTTGGATAAAAATATTTGCATGGTTAATTCTTTTGACATATTTATTTTTAATATTTCTGACATTAAACAATCCAAGGACTTTCAAGGACTTTTTTAGATAAGTCAGTTTTTCAAGGACTGGAAAATGCAAAATAAAATTTAAAGACTTTCAAGGACTTTTAAGGATCCGTACTAACCCTGTTTTTCACCTCATAAAAACTCTTTGAGATTACCATTGCACTCATACTTTTCATTATTGTGTAAGTATTGAAATTAATGGTCTAAATAGGCTAAAAGCAATTTCTATTCAAAGAAAATATTATGCTGAAAAAATATCACTTGTAAAATTTCCAAGCTATGATAAAATAATATACTGTAAACGGACAAAAATATTTTCGCAAGCAGAATTTTTCGCGAAACTAGACAATCACAACCTTTTCACGCGTGTTAAATTAGCGTTTAAAGCTTCATTTCATTTACCTGCATATAAAATGAATGTTTTTGTGGGGTGTTATATTCGCGGTAAGATGTTGATTTGCGAAAATAACCCCGTTTACAGTACAAGAATTGACATAATTTTGTTACAGTTGCTTGAATTCTTGGTAACACCCATC
>JXSR01S013669.1:103210-124396 GCA_000969725.1 Ophiothrix spiculata
TAGTATATTTTTTGATGCAATATGAAAGCCCATATCTCTTGTGTGTTTTTAATGGAAATAAAGTTGATACTTGATACTTTGCCCCACCTCCTCCTACATATAAAATTTAAAAATTAAATAAAACAGTAATTTTATTATTGTTATTTATTTAAACAGGTTTTTCAGTGCAGAACTACAATCATGCACTAATCAGTCTTTCTTCGTATTTTTCAACCTATTACTACGTAGCTACCAGTATAGTGTCCAGTACTCTTCCTTCAGCTATCATGTGTTTTGCTTCCATAACTCAACTTCTTATTGAGGTTTTCAACCTTAATATTGGCTGGAGTCCAGTTCCATACAATTCCAGCAGCACTGATCTTAAAACCTGAAGAACAGCAGGATACGGATGTCAGGTACGAAGGCAAGACAACAGGTGGTGAAGATACCTCGAATCTATCTTTATTTCAAAATGTAACTTTCATTGTAGTAGCTGTGGTAACTCTATTTTTTGGCTTTGGGTATATCGGCTTGAAAGTACATATGTACTCTTCACTTTTAAACAAAGATCTTGATCCCCATCAAGCAGCTAACATAATTCTTGTGAGTGGGCTTGGTCTTTTGGCTGCAGGACCATCATTAGCTGTTTTACCAAGTGACAAACATAGCAGATGCTTCCTCTGTGGTGGCGCTGTTTTTATGTCGGCTGCGTACGGAGGTCTTTGCTTTACAACATCTCTAGTAATGTTGTTTATTCAAGGTAGTGTACTTGGCGTCGGCTGCGGAATTCTGGGTCCGATAAAGTATATGAGTGGTGCTCTGGCAGAATGAGCGGAAAGTTGCGATTGAACATTTTGAATAAATGGCTGCTATAGTAAAAATATGATGAAAAGATCAAATTTTGTTTTTTTACATAAAACGCATTAGTACATCAGTGTTAACCTTTACTTCGCGTTTTGAAGGTCAATTATGCCGGAAGTGCAATTATTCACAGGTAATTGATCGCGTTTTGTTATTATACACTAAAGTAATCAGTAACTTTAAAATCGATTTGCGACATTTTTTTATTGTCAGATTTTGAGTGGATCGTCTTGCATTTTGACCTCTAAATGAAAATTGTAGAAAGAAAGTATGACATATTATATATCATTCGAAAGCTGAGATTATAGAGAGTTAAAATACGCTCTAATAAACTCAATTTTGAAAATCGAGACTTTCCGCTCATTTTGTCAGAGCACCACACATATTGTCAAGAATTCATGTGTGAGATTGGAAGACATCAATGAAGCTGTCATGCGGGTTGAACTGTTAGAAAGCGCGGGATTCTACTTTGGTGGCATTGCAACAGGTAAAATTATCCACTATATTTTTCTTAAATAAAGGTCATCGTAAGAAAGCAAGAATGTAACAAAACTTACATGAAAGCTTTGAAAATTATGGGCAACTCTCTCAGAATGATAGAAAAAGTATCATCCTTCTTTAGGCCACATAAAAAAAATAAGTTGTTTCTCATCCAAAGGTTTCTCAAAATGTGAGGAGGGAGGGAGGTGGTTTTTTTTTAAGTTTGGGAGAGCCTGGGCAATCCAGCTTCAACCTTGGTAGGTCATGTTGACTGCACATTCAGTTGCTGTCTTTTAACTGTATGTGATATGGGCAGATGTTGGTTTCATGACTGTTTCAAGGTTAAAAACATCAAAAGTTTAAAGAATCCTTTGAAAAGGAAAGCAGGGTCTTGATATTTGAACAATTTTGCTCAAATTTTGAACATCTTTTTAGCATTTTTGCAACAACAAAAATGGTGCGGCACCATAAAGTGAGGAGGGAGGGGACGAGAAACAACTTTGTTTTTTATGCCGCCTTAGAGGGCTCACTCCTAGACCTGTGTAGATGAGGATCAAAAAGGCGACAAAGTGGCTCCCCTTGTCTTTGTTCATGGCAATAGGCCCTCATTTGCAGATCCATATATGGCTATTACTATGGCTATATTAATCTCCAGAAACTTATTGTCCACCCCAAAGACAAAATGTGATGTACTTAGCACCACTGATTGCATTTTTATAATCAGAAGTAGCTATAACAATATTCCTTCTCTCTCTCTCCAATTAGGTTGGTTGGTAGATCAGACTGGAGGTTACAGTGTACAATTGATTGTACTGTCATTAATATCTGCCTCAATTGTGGTGACTCTAAGAATAGAAGATTTAGGACAGACTCTTATAAAAAGAAATGGTTCCCTCTATTCACAACTTTTGCAAGGATAATATTTCCACCAGACATTCATACTTCATCAAATTGGTATAAAAATACAAATGCTTGTAGCCCCACTAAATGCCATACTTTTTGTATGATGTGGAAAAACATGTTTTCAAAGTGAAAAGTATTGAAGAATTGTGTCTGATCAAGAAACATGTGCTGGCATATGTGCCGTTTTGAAGCCATATTGTCATAATTGAACTGAACTGAATATCAGAGGTAAAGATGTAATCCACGTACATGTTAAATGCAAAATCTTGGAGCATAAAAACTTAAGGAAAAAACCCTTAAACAAACCAACAAATATATAAACAATTACATTAGGCGTAAAAAAAAATATTGATGTGTTGCCCTCACCCGCCCGGTCGTAAATTTCGAAATTCTACGACCGGCATTTTTATTTTTTATTTTGTACACGCTTGTTGTAATTTTTTTGATATTTACGTGTTTTTTGCCTTGAAAATGCAGTAAATACTTCGGCGACTCGACGGACATGTTTTTGTTTTGGAAGACTCTATTCGCAGTATCGTCAGTATTGTACTGCGAATAAATTTGCAGTATCGGACTGTGAATAAATTTGCAGTATCGGACTGTGAATAAGAAGATGCCGATGTCACCTTTCAAATAAAAATTCGCAGTACTGCGAATAGTAGACGAGCTGCCTCTTATTCGCAGTACGATACTGCAAATAGGTTAGTTTTTAGCTAGTCTCTTGTAATACTTGAAATCCTCGATCACGAAACTACTAAAATGCGTGCAGATACGTAAAAGTCTAGCACTCTCTGTGCAGAGGTCAGCGATCAGAAGTCATCACATTCTTTTTTGTATGTATATTCAAAAAAAAATAATCAAAATTCTTGAATTGGAATGAAATAAATGAAACCGGAAGGTGTACTACCTTTTTAGTTATGAGTTTTAATAAATATTAGCAAACAACCATTTTTATTTTATTTTTTGAATCATTTATTTGTCAAATTTTCATGAATATATTTCGCACAAAAACACTTCTCACCTCACATATTTTGCATTGTACCATTTATCTCAAGAGCTGGAGGTCATAAATACTAAAAAAAAAAAATTAAAAAAAAAAAAAAAAAAAGCCGACCGTCCGGTCCTCTTGTTTTTTGGCCTGTGAGGGCAACACAACAATTTTTTTTTTGGCCTTATTCAATTTTAGGTCAAATTGCTGCTTGTTATGTTTGAAGACTTGGCCCAAAATGATTTTTGTCATTTTGGGCCAATTTTAGTAAATTTTTTAAAAGTAAGTAAAAAAATCAAAAATTTGAGAAATGTGGTCCTAGCATGTGTTTCCAGATTCTAAAAAGTATAAGAGGTTCAACTTTTATTTTTGCAAAATTTAGTTAGGTTGTTTACAAATGCCAAGAACAAGGGTTTTTGGACCTTTGGTTCAAAATCATACATTTTGGTCCAAAATTGACCTAACCATCATCTACATGCAAAATCCACATCTAGAAATGTATACTTTTTATGGATTTAATTAACTGTTGCTGAGTTACAAAGCATAATATATTTCTGTAAATAAGGAGTTCACTGTACCCTTAAAACACATATTTCATAACGGCACAAAATGCAAATGTGAAACATCTGCCAGAGGAGGGTGGCCGTGTCAACTTATTACAGGTTGCCGTACAGTATCGTAGTCGATCCCCGGCTGCATCACGTCCTACATCACCTCTGGCGTGCCGTTGGAAAACTCGTGGAAAAATACTTCCGGGATGGTCACTAAAATTACATTCATAATCGGTAAAAAATATGATAAAAACTATAAACAGTGGGGTTCATGCGTGAACCCCAGCGGATTTGGAATAACATAATTACGTTTATTACTATAAGAACACTTTTGTAATTTTTTGAGGAAAGGTAAAAATATGATTTTTGTAATATTTTCTGAAATACGTGACCCAATAGAAATACACGTAAAACGTATCCTAAATTTGCGTTTTAGAAATCCCTCGTCCCTAAATCAAGAAATCGTGTCCTATGCCGCCTGCATCTGCCGTGTTGCTTGTAAGCACTAGCACTTTAATCAGGCTCGGCTGTGGTGGTCAGTGACTAGAGGCGCTTTAGCGCCTCACCTGCGGTTCGGTTTGAACGACTCGACTTTGGCGCCACAGTCTAGTTGCATAGTCACTCAAATATATAGATCAGTGGTCTATATAGGATAGTGGAATATACAACAGGTGAGGGTCGCAGGTGTGACTAGTTAGCACATGTTTCTCAATCACAGGTAAAAATTAAAAAATGAGCTTTAACAAGATTCTAGCATAGACTTCGTTTTTTTATTTTTCATATGCTTTATCACAAATAATATATTCATATACACTGGATAATAGAAAAGTACTGTACTTCATAATATAATAAGACAATGGTATTTATAAGTTGATATAAAACAAAAAAGTACAATCATATATCTTATCAACACACTTTTTACATATTGCACAATATGTGGTAATTATGGTAACAATTCAAACATTATGCTTGTTTTAGAATCACCGACACTTCTTATGTATAACTACAGCAAATGCCAATCAATAAAAGATATATAGCAAAACATTTTGTTATTAGAGAACCTTTTGACAATATTTGTTCAATTTTAGCATAATGTATTCTACGTTGGTATTCTAAAAAGTTTTTGTGATAGTAGGCTTAAAGGTGTAGGTTCCGATCACATTCTCATCCTGAGGGCTCAAACAGAAGTAGTATATTTTTTGATGCAATATGAAAGCCCATATTTTTCTGATTTTAAATCCAAAATATCATCTCCAAATTCTTTCTAGTTTTAGAGATACAATATGAAATATAAAATCAATTGGTATACCTATTTTCCATTTCTCTTGTATTTTCATAATAGCCTCATTCTCAGGGTTGCATACTTTATTTTCTCTATCAAGAGAAAACAAGATACAAGCTTAGGTTGAAACCTTATACGATGCATTTCAGAGGACAAGGTTAATCATTTAAAAGTAAATTATACACATGCTGAAATAGGATCCTACACCTTTAAGGTTGTTTTCAAACATAACTAGTCATGACTACTTTACATGTGAGTCGATACCACTTTGGGGTAAGTCTACTTAAGGCTGGGGTAGACCTTCAACTAGCATGAACTGGTTTTGCACTCAACTCTTTTGCATAAACCATATAAAAGTATACATTTTTAGAAGCGGATTTTTACCCTGAATATGATGATGATGATATCAGTTTTTGCCCCAAAATTTCTGGAAAGCCTAACCAAAATTTGTATTTCTGAAATTTTGAACTTTTTTGCTTTTTGGAATTTAGAAACAAATGTCTAGGGACGGTTTTCTCAATTTTTTGATTTTCATCTTATTTTTTGAAAAATTGACAAAAATAGGCCAAAAATTGCCATTTTGGTGGCAGCGGTGGGATTTTTTGCATTTGTTGGCCTGTTTTTGGCATTTTTTTAAAAACTAAGATAAAAATCCAAAATTTGAGAAAACCTTTCCTAGACATTTGTTTCTAAATTCCAAAAAGCAAACAAGTTCAAAATTTCACGAATGCAAATTTTAGTTAGGCTTTCCAGTAATTTTGGGGCAAAAAATACGGTTTTTTGCATTTTTTGCTAAAATTTATATTTTTGGTCAAAAACTGATATCATCATCTTGTTCAGGGTAAAAATCTGCTTCTAAAAATGTATACTTTTATATAGTTTATGCAATTAGTTTGAAAGTTAGAGTACAAAAACGGTTTATGCCATTTGAAGGTCTACCCCAGCCTTAACAGCTAGTAACAGGGATTCTGATATTGGCATTATACTGTTTGCTTTATAGCCAAATATGAATAAAAATACCGTACAGTGCCAGAATATGACACCATTTACCAGTTTCTGTTTTGCTTCATCGTGTCAATGTGGCTGATACATTCTGACAAAATATTATTAATTCTGATTTAAGACGAATGTAATTCACATTTTAGCATCTGTTTTGCCAATCATATCTGTTGGTTTTGTGGTAAATGCTATTATATGGTCTGAAGCAATACATGATGTGCCATATACTGGCACTATACGGTATAGCATTTAAAGACTATTTTAAGAAGCAATCTGATATCCACGACTACCAAACAAGACATGTGAATGATCTGGACATCAATTTTCATAAAAAGTCATTTTCTGACAAAGCAATCAGAGCACGTGGCCCTTTCCTTTGGAATTCATTATCATGTGAGATAAAAGAATCGAAAAATGTAAAGCAATTTCGAAACCAACTTAAACAAAATATGATCCAACATTATAAATAAATCCTTTACTTTGAGCTTGTCATTTGTGTTGTCTTGTTTGAATGGGCGTGTTGTTAGGTATTAAATCGTTTTTTGTTTGTTCTCTATGCCTTTGTCTGGAACTTGTGATTTATTTCAGGGGAGGACTATTATCAGGCCTTACTGGCCTTCCAGTCCTTTCCTCCATAAAACTGTTGTGTTTAATGTTATATTTTGTTGTATTTTATGGAAATAAATAAAAGATAAAGTATAGCATGGAGATGTGTTTACAAACAACTGAATCATGTTCACACTGTTCAATGAATTTTTGTTTTGCCTTTTATTAAGGGCTAAATAGACTTCGTCATGTTTGTAGTCATTTTCATTCAGAATTTTTCTTATGATGTAAAATTTTCACCACTATGTTTAACAATATTTTTCATTTCAGTTCAGTTTTAGTTCATTTGGAATGAACATTTTAATTTTTTCTCATGTTTACCATTTACCAAAATGTTCATAATGGTGAAATATTTTTTGCATCATGGCACATTTTGCAATGATTATTCATCTGTAGTATTTGGATAATTCATAGTACATTACTTTCTTTGATAATTGTTGTTTTCAAACAATACTATAATAAGCTTGATCTTTTCATTATAATCTGTAATCTGTCCTTGACAGATACCAAGGATTTTATTTTGAAGAAAAGATTTGATTATCACTTCATATTTCTCCAATAATAAAAATTTTCACTTGGAATGTTTGCCACTGTGTGAATTTGTTGTTATTCGAATCAGAGTTTTATTGGAATATTCCGATCAATAATATTGTCTAGAAACTAAAGGTCAATATCCAAGTAGTTGTCTGGATTTTAAAATGGTAAATTTGACGAAGTGTTTCTAGGCTTTTAGTCCTATTTGACATCATTTTGTCATGTGAGTGCAAGAAAGTCTTATCTGCAATAGCTGCCATTTCATTTGTCATTAATTAATTAATTTGGATTGCACACTGTATAATCTCCAATCTTGGGTCAGTGGCTCTTGAAATGGTTCTTCAGGTGACAGTGTCACCTGAAGAACCATTTCAAGAGCCACTGACATATGACATAGAAATTTTGGAGGATTTTTCACATTTTAGTGACAAGATTTAAAATAAATATAACTTCAGGCAGCCATTGCAGATATAACATTCTTGCACTCACATTACAATTTGTTCTACATTGCAGGGCATCTTGTGTTCTCGACCAATGAGAAATCCAACCACATGTCACAACCTACATGTGACTCATTTTGATCTGTCTACACAAGAATATTGGACTTGATGGAGTCTGTGAAATAAGTAACATGTAGGTCAGAGGAGGTTTTCACAATATCCCACGATGCAATGCAACATTGTACAATATACCTGCAAATCCAATTCAACTCCTATACTTCTGTACAGGTTTCTGACGTTTTTGAGGTGTCAGCAATGTGGGTAAACACTGGGCTATTGTGAAAAGAAAAACATCCCTGTAAAGATATGAATGAGTACTATTCAATGGAATACTCAAATTCCTAAGAGCCCCTTGTCCAGAAAACCATTATTGCCTATTATATCTAAGTGTATCAGAATAATGCATTGTGGGATATTCTGAAAACCTCCTCTGCATGTAGGTGTTAGCATGTGAGCATGTGGTATCTACCTCAATCAATAATAATGCTGTGATATAAAAATTTTAAGGGTATCTAAAGGTGGAATCATACTCTCATGTACCGAATGTATATTTGTGAAGTCAAAATATATTCGGCATCGAATAAAAAGTATGAAGCGGAGAAAGATATTTAGATCAATACGTGCTGAATAGTGTTGTCAAACGGGCTATTTAATCCGCTTCAACTCAGCATGGTCATCCAGTTTCATTCGGTGTCGAATGATTTTGACAGCACAAGTATACATTCGGTACCGAATATATTACAGTATGAATCCACCCTAAAAGAGGGTAGAAATATATTTTGTGCAAAGTTTTGTTTCTTCAACTACTATAGTTTTTGCACACGATCATTTTTCTACATGAAACCATTTTTTGGGACATTTGGTATAATATGTAAATAAGAGTGATGGAAGAAACACACCATCTTAAATACAAAGTTCAATTGATAACTCCACTCCGTTCATGAACCACAATGCGAGTGGAATTGGATTATTACAGTTTTTAACAACAAAGGATGGTATATTTTCCAATTACATAAAATAAACAGGCAATATTTATTTATACCACCACTACAAAAATTCCCCCATGGCACCATCATTTTAAAACTGTTTTTGGATCAAATACGAGTAGCGTATAAGTTTAAAAATATGAACATTCTATAGTTTTATACCACTACGTATCATTATGTTCTTGGATCGTTTAGTCATTAACATGTATCTATTTGTGCACAGTATCAATTTTTACCCATGCTAATTAGTTGGCGAGTCCTAGTCATGCACCAAGACCTTACTGCTTTGATTGTGTATACATGCACTATCAAATCATCACTTGAGTGCAAGAAAGTCGTATCTGCAATGGCTGCCATATGTTATATTTATCAGAGCACGGGTCTCGTAATACAGAGATTGTGGGTTCGAGCCCCGGGCCGGGCGGTTTTCGTCTCCATGTTTCCTTGAGCAAGAAACTTTACTCTACTTGCTCCGTGGTCGGACAGTCACGTAAAGCCGTGGGTCCCCTGTACGAATAGACTCCTTCATGGGGTATGCATGTTATGCAAGTACTTGTATCATTGATTGATCTCATCACTATAGAGTGCGAAAAATGTGTCTACCATATGTCAGTAGCTCTTGAAATGGTTGTCACCTGAAGAACCAGTTCAAGAACCACTGACCCAAGACTGGAGATTATACAGTGCTCAATCCAAATTTATGACAAATGGCAGCTATTGCAGATACGACTTTCGTGCACTCACATGACGAAATGTCCTGAAAATTCAGATGTTTGCATAGCTAAGGCCTAAAAAAATATGTTTGTTTGCCCTCCGCGACCGACCCTAAAAATGCCAAAAAATTGGGTCGTGATTTTATTTTATTTTTTTTCTTCAAATATGAAAACAATATTTTCGATGTAAAACGTAAAATTTAGCATTTAGTAGTATAAAATGCATATTTCCTCTAAATAATGACTCACAATCTTTGATTAAGCCCCACATTGCTTGGTATTCAGGATAAAATCCATGGAATGACATCATCCTTTAAAATATAAGTGATGAGAAAGAAAAAAAAGATCAACCGACCGACCGACCCAAAATTTTAATTTTTCCACTGGAGGGCATACAAACAATTTTTTTTTTTTGCCCTAATCAAGAAACCTCTCTACAGCCATGGAATTTCAAATGGAATGTTGTTATCTTCACTTGCCTATGAAAGAATCTTTGGCTGTTGTGTTTGTTGTTCAATCTACAATCTACTCAGTTCTTTGTTGTTTTGTCCATAACAGATTTAATCAGCTCATCTCCATTGATAATTGATGTTGTTGCAAAAATAAATTTGTACCCTGGAAGAGAGAAAAATGAAAAAGGTGAAATTCTACACACTATAAGGCCAAATAATAATTTATTGGACAGTGAAAACAAAAACCCGGAGTGAAGGGCCCTGTTGTTTGTAAAAGCAACCCTACCCTGGATTTTTGTTTAATTTGTCCAATAAATTTTTGATTCGCCTATAATAACAAGAACCAGACAACTTCAAAAGCAATCAAACAGGTCTATTAAAGTGTGTTCTATCTTTGTAAGTGTGATATTTATTGGACTAGATATGAAGAAATTGTTTTTATCATGTTGAAAGAACAGTCCTGATTAATCTCTTCAAGTGTTTTATCTTTAGTTTCATAGTGGCTCACTCGTATCAAAATTAGCATTTATTGAGCTTTACTGAATATAGCGCTAGATATACTTCCGTTATTTTTGTAGTTTATAGACATTTTCATTCAGAATTTTTCTCATGGTGATTGGTTTTTAAGAATGGCGTAAACTTCCAACGTACAATTTCACCATTGTGTAAATCATAACCATCATTGAAAGAAGAGATTAGCTTACCATGAATAGATCTAAGCCGTAGAATCAATATCAAACATACTTCCCATCAGTAAGCACTGATCAGTGCAATGGGGTGAAAAACAGGTCTCCATTTAATACATTCTTCATAATGTGAAAATTTAGAATGAAAATTTTCATTAACAACTAACAGTTATGAAAATGACTACAAAAAAAATGACTAAGTATATCTAGCGCTTATGTTATTGTAAGTACCAAATTGACCTACCAAAAAACAAAGATGATATGAGTGGGGAAAGCATGTTACTCATATTTACATTTTTGCAAGTTTATTTTGTACCATAACATTTTTAAAAAGTGCTTAAAGTTAATAAAAGTATACATTTCCAGAAAGGAATTTTCACAAGGAACATGATGGTGATGTTGATTTTTAACCAAAAATCACATTTTTTGAGAAAATCACAAAAAACACATTTTTTGGCCATTTGGGCTTACAAGCTAAAAATAACATTTAAAAAAAATTACTTCAGATGGGTAATTTTTATTTAAAATGCCCATTCAGATGTTGCGTCATCTTTACTTTTGAGGATTTTGGCCAATTTTTTGAATTTCATGCCAAATAAGGTCAAAAAATGACCAAAAATGGAAAACAGTGAATTTTTGACCTTATTTGGCATGACAAATCAAAAAATTGGCCAAAATCCTAAAAAATAGAAATGAGGCAACATTTGAGTGGGTGTTTTAAATTAAAATTCCCATGCACTAGGTTTTTACGCATTGTATTCCCGGTAAGCGCCGAAAATAGCGCGAAATAGTAACGAGTTGCTATGAATGCTCCCGAGCCAACGGGCCTTCAGTGATAAAACTTTTTACGTGTGTTTTCCTATACTAAAATTTTGATTTTTCACATATTTGCTACCTGTAGAATTTTTTTATATTTGGCTGGTCAATTGTGAATGTCAAGTGGATGTCAAATCGAGAAAAAAATTATAGGGTCACCGACTGTTTTAAAAGGATAGCGTGAGATGAAATTACATGGGGTAAAATCTAAAAAACAATATTCATCATCGGAAATGTCGAAATTTGGTTGTATAACATTGAACAGATAAAAAAAGTTAATTACACCAAGTAATCTAACGCTCAAGTTTTTAAGTTATCGTTCATTAAAAGAAAAATGACGTAATCATAAATGACGTCATAGCGCGCTTAGATGGTCGGTGACCCCCAGTTTTTATTTCTGAATTTTGAAGTTTAGACTCTTATCTATTAACTGACAAAAAATAAACAAAATCTACTGGTTGCAACTTATCACCATGCTTGCTTTTACTATTTTACTTTTACTGCTATCATTGCAAATGCTCTTCGTTGGTTCAATCACAATATTCGTATTATTCTAATTATATATGTATGTGTGTGGCATTTTATCTCATAAATTGTTAAACCTCTTGATGCATTTAGGTCATAAATAACAAACAGAGCTCTTGACAACCACAGGCAGGAGTGGACATATAGGCGTCTTGTTTACATATGGGACTTTTGTCCGTTTAGTAGGGTGAAAACAATCACCCATTTACCATTCAAGTCTATGGTGAAAATGATGGCTCTCTGAAATTTTGATTGATTTTAGCAAATGTACAAAAACTTTTGATTCCAAAATCATGTGAGATGTGTGGAATTCAAACCACAACAAGATGACAAACAGCTCATCATTTCACAGATTTCCTTCTTGCTAAAAAAGAAAGAAAATGAAGGAATGCCTGGCTGAAGTATTGATTGTTTCACCGCGCACAAAGTCTAACGCGAGTTATTGTAGATCATTGTGCTGTGAAGGTTCTATTCACTTTTGGCTATTGTCTTTAAATAATCATTAATGGTGAGAAAAAAACTATAAATTATCCAAGTTCTTGAAGGTTGCAACTGTTGTTGTTTTTTTGAAAAGATATACCTATTCACTCTACTAAACCTGAATTGGCAGATCTTCAAAAATTTGATCCCAGATAAGCACATCTGTTAATGACAGGCTGGACATTAGAGCCCGCCCGACAGCCAGTGGCGGGTAACTTTGGTGTCGGGCGGGTATAAAATTAATTGAAAGTTACCTGCCCGACATGCCGGGTAAAATTGTTTTTGCATATGTTGAGTTTGTTTTGAGTAAATAAACAACATCTAATGGGTCATTCCAATATCAAATGTCACAAACGTTACCAAAATGTTACATGTTCTTGACCTTCAATTCGAATGAGCTTTGGATATGTTCCAGGTATGCAGCAAGCCATGTAGATAACTCAAGCTCATTCAAATTCAAGGGTAGGATCGTGTAACATTTTGGTAACGTTTGTGACATTTGAGATTGGAATGACCCTAATGATCTCCTTTAATTTAGTTTGAGTAGGGGCGTGCCACTAGGGAATTTGAAATGCGACCCATAAAAATATCAATTTTCAAGAAAAGGAAACTTATCCATAAACCGATTTTCTCAAAATTTTGAGCTAAATTTATACAAAAATCGCAACAAACACCACACAAGTTTTTTGGTTGAAAAAATGCCAAATTTGAGTCTTTTGAAGCAAATTTTCCATTTTTTAGAGGTTAGTGATGTTTTTTTTAAGTTTTAAAATTTGGGCAGGTAAATGTTATGCCAGGCGGTGAACTTTGGAAAGTTATCTGTCCAACTGGCTAGTGTGAACAAATACCAATGTCCAGCAGCACCCAGTGCCCCAGGTCCAGCACAGTGACCATTTAATAGAACAATATATATGGCATTTTGGCCACTGACATCTCTATGATGTTCTCTATTCCACAGTTACAGAGCAACAATCATTTCCAAGAATGATTAGACAATAATAACTGCACACCATCTTTATTGATCCCGAAGAAAAGTACCGAGGCACAAAACAAACACTGATGATTTTAAACAATGACCAAATTAAAAGATTGTGCAAAGTTATTATTGTCATTAATAACTGTCTTTCAACATTTTTAATGCCTTTTATGCGTGATTTTGTAAAGAAATACTTTATTAAACTTATTTCTTACTTAAAGGTCTAGGGTTAGGGTTAGGGTTAGGGTTATCATATTATCGCGTAATATGATAGACTTGTGTGTGTGCGGTGCATACACACGCTGGATTGGCTTTTTATGAGAAAACGCATTCAGCGCTAATGACATCACATACGCAGGTCATTATATGAAGTCATTGTTACCTGATAATGACCGCGCAGTTGTTTGCGTAAAAGTAGAAATAATCTTGATTCGCGTTATTACGCAGGTTATTAATTCTGTTTATTTATCCCTAGCACAAATTCAATCTCACCTTTCTGCCTGCCTAGTAACTTGAGGGCAGCTATTTCAGCAAATGTGACACCACCCAGGAAATAGACTAGCACCACTTTCTCACAAGGTAGCTCTGGTACGATGCCATTTCCAGCTGTACCTGTACAAACAAAAATTATGTATCACATTCAAAAAATTTCAATAGGTGCTTACGCCAATATCATGAGCCGAGGCTAAAAATTGACCAAATAAGCACAGAAAAAACAATCACATTTTCACAAACCTGTTGCGCCAAAATTTCAAAATTTAGTTAGGTTGATTACAAATATAGTGGACCTTGGTCCAAAATCATACATTTTGGTCCAAAACTGACCTAACCATTATCTTCTACATGAAAATCCACATCTAGAAACGTATACTTTTATATGGATTTACTTATCGGTTGCTGAATTACAAAGCACAAAATATTTCAGAAAATGAGCGGTTAACTGTGCCCTTAACATGAAAAAGTCCAAAAAACTGTAACACAAAGAGCTGGCTGAAACTAGCTGACAGGCTGAAGAGTTTCACTGAGCTATGAAATCATGGTAATTTTGTATTTGCAGATTTATCTGCAGCCAGTGTGCTAACAAAAGTAATTTTGGTTGGGTCTTAACTTAAAATAAGTATAATAGTAATGTTAAAGAAAATTGTGAACTTGAGAAAAAAATCTGAAAAAGACACTGACTCCTGGACCAGCATTACGCTGTATCTTGTAAAAAAACTTGACAATTTGGATATACTGTCAAATATTTTCAGTGCCCATTAACTTCACATATAAACTCCACTTACCCCTTGCCGATAGTACTTTATGTTCAGCATAACTTGTGCCTGGGAGTTGTTTGCTTACTTCATCTAACCCTGCCCAGCCACCTCTGGAAAGGACCTAAAGAAAGAAAACACATAACATATATCTGATTTTAATTTGTTATGAATACATTTATCAGACAAGGGTAAATTAGGTTCAAGGCTGGGGTAGACCTTCAAATGGCATAAACCGTATTATAACTCCAAATCTCAAACTAATTTACATTTTTAGAAGCAGATTTTCATCCTGAATATGATGATTATATCAGTTTTTGACCAAAAATGTCAATTTTGGCAAAAAATGCCAAAAATCATATTTTTGACCCAAAATTTATTGAGAAAGCCTAACTAAAATTTGCATTTGTGAAATGTTGAACTTTTTTGCTTTTTGGAATCTTAAAATAAATGTCAAGGAAGGGTTTTCTCAATTTTTTTATTTTTATCTTAGCTTTTTATAAAATGCCAAAAATTAAGTAAAAAAATGTAAAAAATCCCACCGCTGCCACCAAAATTTTTGGCAATTTTTCAAAAAATAAGATAAAAATCAACAATTTGAGAAAACCCTTCTTAGACCTTTGTTTCTTAATTCCAAAAAGCAAAAAAAAAATCAAAATATCACAAATGCAAATTTTAGTTAGGCTTTCCAGAAATTTTTGGGGCAAAAAATACTTTTTGGGCATTTTTTGCCAAAATTTATATTTTTGGTCAAAAACGATTTCACCAATTTGTTCAGAGTAAAAATCCAGTTCTAAAAATGTATACTTTTATATGGTTTATGCAATTAGTTTGAGAGTTAGAGTACAAAAACCGTTTAGGCTAGTTGAAGGTCTACCCCAGCCTTAACACAACATTTTTAGTGTAAAAGTGATTGAATTAATTTACGTTTAGGTAAAGTCTTTGATAGGATCAAAGATATAGAGAGGAAATCTTGCACTGGGTATAATGGCCTGTGTAATGGCATTGTCAGCCATGGAATTCAAATTCTAACACACGGTTCCTGCCAATCATCTCTGGGTGCCAACATTCAGTTGCGCATAGAGACAAAACGCGCATATAATACATTAAGCTACTGACACCCTACACATACTTTGTGTGTGTTTTCATTATTCGTGCATTATGACAAGATGTGATGCATCATTGCAAAAACCTGAATACCCACAATTTGACTCTCATCCGTCAATAGATGCATTTTTGTAGGATTGTAACAATCATGGTTATACTTTTCGTTTGACAAATCCAATAAGAATTCACTCACATTCTTTATCTTTCTACGAAAAACTATGACGTCACCTAGAAACGACAACAACAAGTTTCCAGGAAGTAGGAGTGGATCCGATCACTTGTGATCAAGCCATCAGCCAAGATGGCGAAAGCTAAAGAATGTGAGAGAATTCTTATTGGATTTGTCAAACAAAAAGTATAACCATGATTTGACTCTCATGTTGAAATAAAATGGCAGTGAGTCTGGCATCTCATCTCTAGATCTATGGATAGGACCTCAAGTATTCTTATTAGGGAGCTCATGTGGTCTAGCAGAACATCTAGGAGCTAGCAGTGTGATCTAGTAAACTATTGTAGATTAACCAAATCATTTTATTTCATTTCATTTCATTTGATTTATTTGTTTCATCTCACCATACACAAGAAAATACATATAAGTATGTAATTAAATAATAAAAATACATTGTGCAATTGTGTAAAATAATATACATCTGTGTATAATATAAGACAATACATGCTAGTGTATGAGAGACATGGGTGCCTCCAAAAACGTGTGGGTGGAGGCACCCAGTTTACAAAATCAGAACATATTATAATTGGTATTACTGGATTCATACTGTAAGTTGCATACATTGAGGTAGATAGAATTACAAAGAAACAAGACAAACAAAAACAACAACAAAAAAGTAACCATAAAAACCGGGTATGTATAGAGAAGCATAAATTAAATGTTACATGCGTTGAGGGTTGTGGGTTATATAGACGTGTATCTTATGAATTATGCTGTATGCAGCATATTAAGGTAGCAGAAAATGAGGGTGCAGGACAAACATACAGGACAAAAATCTCTGGACTAAGTTCACTGGAGAAGAGGTAATAGGGTTTGATTTGAGGGGCACATTCTTGTTGAAAATAAAAAATATAGATACAATCAATTAGCTGCCTTTTGATACACAGTATAATAGTAACCGCTGTTGGATTTTAAGTAAATATTTGTTAAATGCTTTTCATCACAAAAGGGCAGCTGTTGACTTACAACATTTCTTGACTAAGCTCTTCAATGTTTTTAGAAAGTGAAATCAGATGTGTCATGTTAAGTTAATACTCTATATATTACAACAGTTGAGTGCACATTCTAAAACTTATAATAAAAAGTAAGATTTGCACCAGTGATCTTCGATTCAGGCAAAATACTCATCATGTAACCTTATGGCAAGCATCACATAGATCCAGGTGGATTAATGTCTGTAGGACTCATTGAAAAATCCTTTAAAATCCTGACCAATATGATGGGGCCTACATCTTTTTGAAAGTTCATAAAAATATTCCCTATATATGAGTGTGGTATAATATTTGATACGTTTTTTTCCTTCAATTATAATTATTAGGCCTGTTGATAAATCAACTGTAAATATCACACGGGTGTATTGAAAAATCTGACCCAAGCATTATTATGGGTGTTTCCAGGAATGTAGTCAAGATCTAGTTTATGAGAATGAGTTTACAAGGACATGTAATGCAGCTGGGGTATTCTAGTGGTACTGGAACAACTTTAGATCACTTTAATCTAGAGATGATCTCAGACAAAAAATGCAATATAAGCAAAAGATACCACTGGAATCAAAATGAGCTAAATAAATTGTAGGTACTGATATTTTAATGAGATCAAAAATATGGAAAAGCCTGAAATATCACAGATGCAAAAAAGGAAATCAACTGAAAAGTTGTCAGTTTACAGACAAGTATGCTATCGTCATGTAAGTGCAAGAAAATCATATCTGCAATAGCTGCCAGTTGTCATAAATTTGGATTGCACACTTTATAGTCTCCAGTTTTGGGTCAGTGGTTCTTGAAATGGTTCTTCAGGTGACGGTGTCACCTGAAGAACCATTTCAAGAACCACTGACATAAGAAAGGGTAATTTTGAGGGATTTTTCAGATTCTTGTGACAAGGCATACAATAAATATAACTTAAGGCAGGTATTGCAGATACGACTTTCTTGCACTCACATGACGCTATGTGGTCCTTACTTGTTCAATGAGTTTACAGCTGAGGGGTACATAGGCTCCACTGTACACAAATGACATGTCATCGGGATTTCTCAGGTTGACTTCACCAGCTTTGGGTATCTGTCGATAAATGAAAAGGAGAGTTAAATCTATTACAGAATTAAGATGGTTTCACAGTTGCCTGTTATGTGGTCGAACGACCAGCGTCAACATTTAGAGTGCGCAAACTCGACCTTGCGCAAACTCGACCTTGTCGCATCTTGAAAATTTTGCTTCGTACGATAAGCCGATATATCGATAACCCTATCGTGTTGCTCGCAACGACACAATATTTTGAGTTTGAATAAATTCAACTTTTCTTGCGACATACAATTAATTTACAGCAAATATGCAAATGTGTTGTGCTACATTACGACAAATCAATCTTGCAAATGCTTGGTCGTCTGCCGCAACTACAAGCTTGGTCGTCCGTCGCAACGACAGCTACTCTGAAACCACCTTTTTTAATTTTAAGGCTCGCGGCTAAATTGGGTCATCTGCCACAACGCTTTTTGGCGGCCTGTTATTTGTAAATGTACGCATATATTCAGTTCTGAAGCAGACACGATTACTTCAAAACCTGGACTATAAAATGGTACAAAATGCCAAGAGGATATAGTTTATTCTTGTTTTACATGTGCCCAAAATGGATCAATTCCCCATCTGGACTGTGTGGTCTCAAGCTTGGTGCACTCTGTGCAGATTTTGGAAATGCAACTTTTCCATCTCTAATGAAAAACTCCTACAGAATCATATTTCTAGTGTAAATGGTTCAAAAGTCTGCCACTTGATGTGAAAAGTTCAATTCATTGTTTTACTTGTGCTGGTGCAACAAAATTTGATAAACGTTGAAATGAAATTTTAAAACCAGTCTCTCAACAAAATTATTGCCTTACTTGATATTTATGATAAAGTAACTAATCGCCTTGTAAAAAAAAAACCACACATAAGTAAGGCGACGAACCCCCCCCCCCCCCCCCCCCCCCCCCCCCCCCGAGTATTTTTTGTCATTATGCAACAAAAATTGAATGCTACGAGGAATTGGCGATCATTTTTTTAAGCTTACACTTTCCAGCCGTTTCCAACCAAAGTGTGTAGAATGAAATTATCATGGAATAAATCAATTTTACGGTCACAAACTTGCAGAATTACGGAAAAATCAACCATAAAATATCATTAAATTCAAGTTTCTTGCTCAAATTCTCGCGCAATAAACTGTCAATTGCTGTTTCAACAAACGTAAACAAAGCGTACTACGCCAGATTTATATACCTGACACACATGCATTGAAGTGTCATGACGACATCAAGGGGAAATTAATAATTTGTGACGTCATTATTAGCATGTGCTTCACACATGTACTGTACAGAAAAATTAGGCAAATTGTACAGCGCACATGTTGACAGTGTTGCATCGTATATTGTGTAAAATTGCGACCTTTCGTTGGTTGAAAGTTTTGATCGTTGGCTTCAAGCCTTACAATATGGCGACCACATGGACATTCATGAACTTTTTAAAACCAAAAACCATGACAACAAGAGAGCAACAAGAAGTTAAGGAGAAGAAGGGATATGAAGAGATTGGTGATAGTTAGCTTGGACCTAGTAATAGTGGTGATTGAAGTAAGCTTTGAAAATTTAAATCTGAGCTCCATATTTATCATTAGTTTTGTTCTTTATTAACACTGCAATTGTAAAAAATAACATTTACTTTTAGCCCCGTATAAGTGTTTTAAAACAGATTTGTCAAACTTTTTGCCACCCCCCCGCAAAAAAAAATTTGTCTTGCTCCTCATTTGCCACCACTCCCCCCCCCCACAAACTGATCGATGCTGGTGCTACCACTTAATATTTCATGATTTATATAGTAAAAAATTAGCTATTTTTATAGAATTTTTTACAAGTTGTACCCCTATAATGTTGAAATAAAATAGTTGTGTGGACATCCTGTAAACTGTGGGTTTGATTTATAGTCTCAGTTTCAATCGATGCCAAAAAGTTAGTTTGGGGGGGGGGGAACCAAAAATTTTTATCAGTCATTAGGGGGAACCCGAAATTTTTCAACAGAAATAAGGGGGGAATCCGAAAAAAATTGATAAAAAAGTTAGAAAAAGCCCATTACCCCCCCCTGGCGTAAATAGTGAGCGGTCCCTAAGGTTACAATACAAGCACACACTTGCCAAATTGATGTCACTGAGAGTACACCATGCATATGATAGAGACTCTCCAAACAACAAAACTTTGGTATTTCAAGTGATACATTGGTCAAATACTGTAAACAAGGTTATTTTCGCGAGGGTTGAATTTTCGCGAATCAGCATCTAACCACGAATATAACACCCCGCGAATACATTTATTTAACGTGCAGGTCTATGTAATAAAGCATTAAAACGCTAATTTAACACGCGCGAAAAAGGCGGCGATTGTCTGGCTTCGCGAAAAATTCTGCTCGCGAAAATATTCCCGTTTACAGTAATATACCTCCATACTCCACATTAAGAGATTGCTTGCAAAACAAAGCAAAACAAAAAGAAGCCACACTCACCAAATTAAATTTCTTGCACAACCCCCTAAAAGCAGTCTTCTTGACCTTATCAGCCAGCTTGGTTTTGACATCTTTGACTGACATCTTGGAGACGTCAGCCGTCGTCTGCTCGGTGTACAGACCCATCTTGCGCAGATTCATGAAGGTGAGCATTTGCTCATGGCCATGGCTGTGTAGGTAATGTGTTTGCAGGTTGCGAAAGTCTTTAGTAGGTAGACCTGTACAGGAAAGGAGAAGGATAATCATTCCATTTTATCACTTTATTGGTAAAATTAACTGAGTAACAAGATGGTTCGCAAACCAGTGGTCTCGCCTGCGTATCGACCGCCTACTTAATTATTCAGTTGTGGGGTGGATCCCAAGGGAAAGGTCATACAATGGGGTCACCATTGGCACTTTTGATTGCTGGTTCAAGACACACAATTTGACACCTTAATCGTTGAAATCGGACAAAGTTGAAAATTTGACCCCAACGGAAAGGTCGAACGACGGGGTCACCATTGACACTTTTGATCTCTGGTCCAAGACGAACAATTTGACACCTTAATCTTTGAAGTCGGACAAAGTTGAAAATTTGATCCCAATGGAAAGGTCGGACGACGGGGTCACCATTGACACTTTTGATCTCTGATCCAAGACGTACAATTTGACACCTTAATCGTTGAAATCGGACAAAGTTGAAAATTTGACCCCAACGGAAAGGTCGGACGACGGGGTCACCATTGACACTTTTGATCGCTGGTCCAAGACGTACAAT
>JXSR01S013669.1:138881-149240 GCA_000969725.1 Ophiothrix spiculata
ATTTTGGTGAGAATTTTGGCGGCCATTTTGGATTTATGCTAATTAGCCTACTTCCCGGTGTCGGATTTTGTCGAATTTTGGATATAATGTTTAGAGGGGCTATTTTAACAATATCAAACCAAAAAACCTTCTGTTGCAATTTGTTCCAGGTTTACCTATGTATGGGTTAGATTTACTAGTCTATTACTACACTTTTAAGCTTTATTTAGAGCATTTTCATAAGTTTTTAATTCTAGGTGGAATCTAGGCTAATGCATTTAATGGCACATTCCATGGAAAATGAAACTTTTTTTTGACTTCAAGCAAAAAAAATCAGCTTTTTTATTAGACCATATAAGCAGGTTTTTCACTCAAACGTAAACTTGTCACTTGCTAAGTGAGAAGTATTTCCCAAACAGAATTTGTGAAGTTTTTCTATCCATGCATCAATGAGCATAAGTTTAAACTCAAAATGTCACAAACGTTACCAAAAAGTTACAACAAAATGTCACAAATGTTACCAAACAAAACAATGCATTACAAGAAATCCTGACAAAAGAATATGCTACAACTTCAGGAAATTATATGTAAATATGTTACCCATCATCTGTGGAAAGCGCAATACAAAATTCGCTAACATGTCAGAGAGGTTGTACTTTTAATTCATTTAGAGCAAAAATATATATCTGTGCGATGTCACAAAATGTTACCGAATGTTACATGAACTTTATTCAGGATTTTGGCAATTAATTTTATTTTCAAACGCATATCTTGTTTTAGAATGTCTATGCTAGCAGCTGAAGCCATTTAAAAGTGAAAATTTTCACATATTTGGTCACAAACGTTACTTTGGAATTGTTCAAATGCACAATCATTGTCCTTCCCTTTTCTGATACCCGTATCCGAATTTGGATTAAAAACAGCTGAAACGGGATATCAGCTGAAACGAATATTCAGCTTTGCCGAACACCATGTATACCGGTATGTATAAAAGTCAACAACATTATCATCATTTGTCATCTAATCTAATCTAAGAAAGTATTGGCCAAATTATTTTGTCTTCTGTGATAAAAAGGACATGTTTCGAAGCTGTTCCGCTGGAATTGTACAGATGGAAATGACATTTCCACAGATACATTTATCATAAATGCAAGAAAGATGTTCTACATGTACTACATATTCTTGCGCTATCGATTTGTTTCCTGCGCCATGACAGGCGTATCAGAATTCAGATACCCCTCCATATCCTTATTCTGATACGGGTATCACAATTTGGATACGAAATGTACGTGGGTATCCAAATTTGGATACGTATCCGAATTGTGAGTTCCGCCGAACTGACATTATACAGTGTGCAATTCAAATTTATGTAAAAGGGCAGCTATTGCAGATACTACTTTCTTGCACTCACTTGACGATATATACTTACGAATACTGAGTGATTTAAACTGCTGTTTTAAGTCCTTCAATTCATTCTTCACAAAATGTTTCATGTCACCAAGTTCCCCAGCTGAACTAAAAGCTCGACCTTTCTGTAAGCAAGCAAATTGCAAAAAATTTACACTATACATTTAGGTATTCAAACACACAAACACATATACTTTTATCACGCCAAGGTGGCTTTAGCCACCCGAGTGTGATAAAAAAATATGCCGATGCATCGTTGTTAATTTGTGATGAACAAGTCTGTAGCGTGTTTGAATACCTTTTTCCAACAACAGAAATCTTCCTAAAAACTGATTTATAGAGAATGAAATTATATTCTAAATATTTTAAATTTCACAAATATCTATCTTAATAAAATATTCAGCAGAATCTTAAGTAAAATACTACTTTTTAATATTTTTTGCATCGCCGTTATCAACTGTTCCCAAGCACCAGGCCTTGCAGGTACTGAAAGTTCCCGACACCCCTTAACAGTACCCTGACTTATGTGTACTGCATAAACGCACTTCCATGAACGCTGTACTATCATGCATGACTCATTAGTTCGAATATCAACTGTGGGTTCATCACAAATCAACAATGATATGCTCCTTTACTTCAAAGAACACATCGCTTACTAAGACAAGAAATAAACTCCGTGCCATAGTTCCAGTTCCAGTTCCAGTAAGGATATCCCGCGTCTTAATTCAGGCGCACCACCCAACCGGGTGTAATAAAATGAGTTGATGACTACACATCCGAAATACACAAATATTATCGATTCTGATCAGGCTAATCACAATTCACACAATGGTCAACCACTATAAAAACAAACAATGCAATTTCACAAGAATATAAAAGTAAATGCGACGTCCATCCTCGGCGTTAATGGAGTTCCATTCAAAAATACAATTGATCAAATTTGATGTTGATCAATTGAGAAGCACAATTACACTTGTTTACACAATCACTGTCAATCACAAAAATTCACAAAATTACGAAGGTGCATCAATACAGCATCAGTGTAGAAAATTAACAAAATGGCAGCAAAAACACAAATAAAGCATCATATTTGGCCCAGTTAGATTATCATTCGACAAGCTTTAAGATGAACTGGCCAATGTTCAGCTTGGCAAGTTTTACTACAGCACACTTTTTAAACCCTTCTGAAACAAATGATTCCGGGACGAAACAGTTGAAATTAAAGCATATTTTCAAAGGCTCTGAACTCATCAAGTTCTCCTCCAAAGCTTCAGTTTCCAATTCCACACAATTTTTTACAGTGGGTTCCAGGGATGGTTTCTCGGATTCAGTTCCATTCGGTTCCAATGCCAAAGAGGAAGTGGGACTATCCAAATCCTGGCTGGACGATGGGGGTTGTTTATCCAGAAAAGTTGATTATCTCTTTACAGAGTGAGGGGAATTGGGAGTGATAAATGGTGACTGTGTATAGTAGGAGAATCCTTCTTACTAGCTTTCCATTTTTTAAACCTCTGCCGATCCCTTCTCCTCATTGATGGTGATTTCTTCTTCTTGGTTCTGGCGGTGACATTGGACGCTGTGCCCGCTTGAGAGTCTTGAGTTTGAATAGCTGCCGGTGTAGCATGATAAGCATCGGTGCTGCTTACATGGCGATTTGTATTGGTAGTTGCTTTCTGCTGTTGTGCCTGTACATGGCCATTGGTTTTCAGTCCAGATAAATCCTCTGTTTTGTTTGTCTTAACGTCCAAGCTGGCTCAAATTTTTCAGTATTTAGTACACGCAACACTTGGTTTAGCTGTCCCAATCCAAAGAAATTTGGAACTTCCATATTTCTTGGAAAATTGTTAATATTGAGGTCTGCTTTTGGCTATAAATTGAACGCAATAACCTGAAGTCATCTATATATGTGATGACTCACACCGAAAAGGGGGACTTTGCGACAATCTGCAGACTGAGATATCAGGCTTTGAAGTTGAGAAGTGGTAAATTTTTCGTCTGGGGGTGAATTTGGGATTTTGTGATATTATGAATCTTCAAAGTTTTAAAAATTTTCCTACCAAGCCGTTTTCTATAAAATTGCGAAAAGATGATTTTATGACAATTTTCTAACACCGTGTCAATCTCCTTTTCGCAATTTTGTGATCGGAAGAAAAAACATCCTCGAAAACAGGCCGTTTTCTCAGCTCAAATTTTCACTTCTCTGACCGACTGTCCTAGAAATATAATTAAAGATATGTATCTTGACAATGTCTGTGTCAAATTTGATGATGATTGAGTGCTCCTAAGTACCCGTTGCTAAGGAGATTTTGTGTTTAGTTGAATAGTAATTAATAAAATTGATGCTTTCACAAACCCAAACTACTTTAAAGCCTGTTTTCTCCAATTGCTATTTTTGAAAAGTGATCAATACGCTCTTACTAAAATAGCCATATCTTCAAGACGAATTGTTGTATCGAAATTTTTGAGGTACCAAATTACTTGTGAAACTCTAAGCTTTCCCATGATGCCAAAAACTCAATTTTGATGTCGGAACCAAAGTCCCCCCTTTCGGTGCGAGTCAGAATCTGACAATCCAGGGTCTGGTCGTGCCACCAGCAATCAGCAAGTACAGTGTGCCATATTAGTGCACTCCAAAAGTGTTCTCAACTTTATTATTTTGCCATCTGAGATCAAAGAATTGACAAGCTTTAGAAAAGTAACAGAACTCTGAACATCATGTGCACCAAATGATGGCTTATTTTCACACTGCACATACCTGGATCACTTATGTACTTGTCAGTTGCTTTAATTTCCTCTCCCGGGGCACGTACGGGGAACTCGGCAATAACTGTACTCTCTTGGGCCCTGTATCCATTGGCTGTACCCATATTCCGTGTGCACTTGTCTCGTTTTCTATTGTTAGTAATTGTGCGGCGCAACACAGACAATAAACTTCGTTCTGGTTAGTGATCATATCAGTGGCCTGTGTACGGCAGATATTCCAATTACCTGGTGCTCACCAAGTATGAACATGTTGATTGTTGGTGCTGCCAGGTCATAGGAATCATCTGCCGTACATAGGCCACTGATATGATCACTAAGCAGAACGAAGTTTATTGTCTGTGTTGCGCCGCACAATTACTAACAATAGAAAACGAGACAAGTGCACACGGAATATGGGTACAGCCAATGGATACAAGGCCTTAGCTGCCAAATTAAATGCCAATATTCTCCAGCTTCTTAACATGACAAGGCATATTCAAAATCCCCGTCCCCATCCTTATCCACATATCTCTTATCTACATATCTCGCCTCAATTCCAACCTTCATGATTACATCAAACCACAGCCGTGACCCAGCACATGGTCCCTACCAGCAGGGATATCTACACTCCCGGTCAAAAATGTTTGCGCATGCTTAAAAACAGGGAAAAATCAAATTATTTTATCAAACGAACCAGACTCTTAACAAATTAATGTTTTTATATTTGTCACTTGAATCCAATTTAAATGAATCCATGTTTCCTATTCTATTCGGTCTTCCACAACCATCAAAATGGCTGATTTCCTGGACCACATACAAATACACTACATGCATTTATTGATAAGTACCTGTGTAGTTTAATATTCTTGTTGCTTGTTATCACCTTGTAACTGCAAAGAGCATTGTCAGGTTATGAGCTTCCGAACAAATGCGCAGTTACATATTTAAACTCCATTTATTGAATGTGCGGAAGAATGTGTACAATACGTTTATCTTGCCATATTTTCAAATGCTCTGAATGAAATTCCTGTTGATTGCTTTGAAACTATAAAAAAATATAAAATCCGTAAAAAATTATTGTAAATAATGAACAGTTCTCGCGATATGGCTGGTTAAAATTTGTTTGTGCCTAAACACTTTTGACAGGGAGTGTACATCTACACTACAAAAATCCGGGTACTATCATGCCGGGTACGCCAATGGTGCCTTGGTGCCCATGGGCTGGAAAAATGACTGACACATGCATGACTTACTTCATATCCTGACTGTACTGTTTTAGCTTGAGTACTGAGGTAACCAAAAACATTGGAGATATGTCTGCTTCGGATCTCTTCAAATATCTGAAATATGACGATAAAAAACATTAATGGCAAGAAAAATAATTTTCATTTCAGTGATCATCTTACTATAATTTGCGAAATGTTGTATGTGTGGGTGGGCCAGCCGGTGGTGTTCACAATAAGCTCCGCGAATTAACATCAAAACGTCAAGAAATTTACAGGAATATTAATGATTAAGGAAAACATGGGGATGGTTCTTAGCTATATTTGGTCAAAAACCGTCAAGGGGTTGCTTTAAAATGTGCAAAAAACTGGTATTTTCAGACCATTTTTGAGCTAAAAAATGACATCAGTTGTTACTAGGCAAAATCGAAAATTCTTTTCATTATTCTGTCTATCACACCACGGAGGCGTCCCTTGAATTTAATGCATAAGCAATATTGGGATTAGCCTGGCTTTCAGCCGAATGTTATAAATAAAATAAATAAATAAATAAATAAAACGCATCTAAGGACATTGCGTGATGCACGCGATAGCAATGCACGGTAAGTGGCGATGCCAGGTTTAAGGCTATGGGAAAATTAACTGACAGGGAAAACGGGGACTTTACGGCAGGATTATCACGATGATACGGGGTGATTCATGGGAGCAGAGAGCACCAAAGGGAAAATATGTGATCAGAAATTGAAGATGATATATACAGAATAAGAACATCAAAAATAATTTATACGTGAAAATTATTAAACTTTTTGTGTATTCACGTACGGAACAGGGGGAGCCAGGTTAAGGTTACGGGAAAATTAAATGACAGAGAAAACGGGAACTTACGGCAGGATTATCACGATGATACGGGATGATTCATGGGAGCAGAGAGCATCACGGGGAAAATATGGGAAAATTGAACTATTTTGTGTATTCACGTACGGGACGGGGACAAAGGTTTAAGACTACGGGAAAATTAATCTAAAAATCCAAATGACGGGGCCAGGGGGGGGGGGGGAGTTAAGCCAGGTGATAAGCCTACGAGAAAATTAAACTCACAATTCAAAGATGGGGGAAGGTTTAAGTCTAGGGGAAACCAAACTAAACATTAAAATAAATTAAGTAGCAGGGGCCCGCGCAAAGCGCAGGCATCGCGCTAGTCTGTATAATATGTCAATGACATAATTTGTAATATTTGTAAGACATATAGAGAAAAGCTCTGCCAAGAGATATTGAAAGAATTTCAAAAATAGTTGAGTCGTAATCACATTGTTGGTGTGATTATTTTAATTTAATGTTGTTTCACACTTTATAACGTTTATACAATCTTACTGCAGCTACGATTACTGTTCAATCAGAGATAATGAATGACCTTAAAATAAACTTTAATGCAATTCTAATCGTTTTGTGCATCTTACTATACTTTCCACTGACTGGAAAGTGATTGCCACTATCAGAAAAATGATCACAGTTTTTTATAAAACTCATAAATATATCTGTTTGTCAGGATGACTTGGTTAAAAAATTGGATAGATTGAACCCATATTTACTGGTCGAGCTATGACTTGTAAAAATATTTTAAAACTCATAGCGAGACCAAATTTTTTTATCATTATTATGCTCAGGATCCAAGTTTTTCCACACTTGGATCCTATAAAGCATATAATAATAATGTATAAACAAGGTCCCACTGTAAAATGTGACCCGTCATATCGAAAGGTACCTTAATGGACCAAAATCGAAAAATGAGTTTTTGGCCTCATCTCAAAGCTGAGATTTTAAGCTTTAAAGGAGCATGGTCCGATTGCCTCAACTATTTTTCAAACTTTTTGAGATTTTAGTACCAGAATGTGGGTCATATTTTCTTATGACCCATGTGAAATTTTACAGCTGAATTAAGTTCCGTTTTGGAGATATATATGAAAATGTGTCTAATTATGGTAACCATAATTAATTTTACACAGTAACGTATAGGAGGATCTGAATTACAAAATTGCTTGTAAAATCCAAACGGTTTGACCGAATTAGCTGAAATTTGAAACTTAAACCTCTTAAGTGGTAATCTTTCATATGGCATTGAAAATTAAATTTTAGAAAATCGGACCAAGCTCCTTTAAAACAACACCTTGCTTTTAGTTATTGAATGTTCGGTTGCAAAGTTACATCCAAATTGGTCACGGGCACCGGGCTGATTTGGAAAACTATAGTTCTGGGAAAATTAAGATTAAAGTTTTTGCATTTTAAATTTCAGTAAAACCTGAATGGAGAGAGGATTTTAATCAGGGTTTTTAACACATTTTTCTTATGTTTTGGATGTTGGAACCTGATTAATATGATAGAATACACTTCAAAAGTAACATTTCTGTTGAAATTAGAAATTTGACTTTGGATGTGATGTTTGACTATGGTCAGCTTCAATGGCCCGTATCACATAATTTACTATGCCGACCTTAGGTAACTTTTGATATGGCAGGTCACACACATGGGCCTATTCCCCATATTTTTTATACCTACCATATCATTGTAATCAAGCAGTAGCCGCAAATTTTTTCCTGTTCCAGTGACTTCCGGTGTAAACTCACAAAAACCACTCCTGATTCCGAACGTCTCATCCACTAAGCCTTCGTATGTAGTCTGCGTGCAGAGTGCCGAGACATAGTCTACGTCCCGGTCTATCAGGAATATATGACCAATCTCATGGTTGACGGACGATCTTGGGTGGTCTTGGAGGGATTCTAGTTTATTAGCCAAGTCCCATACCATCTAAAAAGAAATATGAAACCTATAAATCTTAACAGGGTCAAACCTTTCTTCACCTAGACTCCGATTCATATTATGACACTTCAATACAAAGGTACAGAACGTCTATCCTAATACCAAGTTAGGCCACACTAATTTAATTGTTTGACTCATAGCTCATCTCAATGTGAAAACCTAATGCGGAATGTGGTTTTTCATTTATTATTTTTTTTAAGCAAACACTTTTCCAACTATACCAGGTGTTACACTTGCTGTTTTCACCATTCATTTTCCATCCATTGATATTTACTTGTTTATAAAACATTATGTTTGTTATTCTGCCATTTTGTGATCCACAGGACATGATTTATGATCTTCGATGGGGTTTTATTTAGTGAAAAATAAAAAAAATATTTAGAAGAAAAATTCAAATTTCGACAATTTGGTGATGTTAATGCGCATGTTTAAACTAACGCGCGGCAGCTTTGAGACAAACAATTAAATTAGTGTGGCCTAATTTCACCTAATTATTTCAAGGTTCGTTTTAATGTTAACTTCCCAAACTCTAGCTATACTCTATACACCTTGAAGTATGCAACAACAAATCAGATTATGTTATGAGATCCATAGCATATCCCTTGTATATATTCTACAACATTGTGAACTGGTGGTTTTGTATTGTGTAAGAGACTAATAATGATCGATTAGGATTAATTAAGACCAAATCACTGCGCATTAATATTTTTACATGAATTATTTAATGATTTTGGTATTATTTTTGGCCAATTTTGTTGCTACCACATGGACACACCTTAATCATAAGTTTATTTGAATATTCAGCAAGATTGGTACGTTGTATGATTTGAAAAATCAAACTAATTTATTTCCCTGTTTGGTCATATTGGTTTATGTGCGTTAATCGGCTGCTTGTTGCATACTTCAAGATTTATAAAGTAGAGTAAGATTATGGGTTAACTTTGCTAGCTGTAAAAACTAAAATGAACATTATTTTGTTTTTATTTACAAATTTGAGAAACATTTTTTTAGCATGTGGGCATATTGGACAAGTTGTTTTATAAAGAAACTATGTCTCTCTAGTGATGTAATTGATTGCCTGAAGTACGGATTGTCACAATACTTGTTGTTTACGAAACATGTGGGCAGCATTCCGCGCCACAAACTCCTTTTTGAAAGAAACACACATGGTTGTCCACAGGCCGCGGAAGTATATCCTGGAAGTGTGAATCTCTGTGGTTGAAGTATTGATACGCATCAAAAATGCTGACCGCACCATGGAAAGCATGTTGAAACTGAGACTATTATAATCTAACACAATCATTTGCCCATGTCTTTTAAAAATTAACGGCATGATCAAATTGCAAATAGTAGTTTTCGCTGTAAAGCTTAAACTTGTTACTGTTATCAAACTGTGTGATTATTGATAATGTCATCGACATGTCAGATGTTCGTCTTTCGACATATCGATACTCAAAAAGCCTATTGATTACAACATTATTTCTCTCTCTGCACATTTCATTTTCTGATAAAGGCTTGATTCATCTTTCTTGAGGTAGAAAATTTAAGAAATTACAATTGTGAGAAATAGATATACAGCAAAGCATCAACAACAAGCCAAATGTATGTTTTGACTATTACTTTTTCTGGCAGATACAGCCATCATTTGTTGAGCTATTTTATTCAAAAATTTATCACCCGGGGGGGGGGGGACCACTCAGATATAATGCTGCAGGCATAGCGTGACCAAGAAAAAGGTGAATTAGGGTTTTTTTTAGGACAGAAGGGTGTATCAGGTGACACCGTTTAGGTATCAAAAGCAGCCATTTTAGCTAATTTTCAAGAAATAGGGTACATGTACTTTTTCAAACCCTAGTGTTAAAATGATAACGGTAAATTCTCAATTTAGGTTGTGAATTGGGGGAAAAGGGTATATTTTGGCTTCAGAAACAATCACCCTTTAGGGGGTGTTTTGAAAAACTGTGGTCAGGCTATACCTGCAACATTATACTTGAGTGTCCCCCCCTGGGATTTATCAAAACATTTGCTTAAATGGAAATATTTTCTTTTTACATAAATTCTGAAATTCTACATGGAGTCTGTCAGGCTTAAGCTAGGATTCCTTTTATCCGTTTGCGGTGCGATTGCGGTGCGTTTAGCACTGTAAGGGTACTGGTCCGCATAGCACATGATTGAATGTTTTCATAGCGCATTG
>JXSR01S013669.1:154071-164888 GCA_000969725.1 Ophiothrix spiculata
CTTGAATTCATCCCATGTCACATCTGCAAGAAACATTAACAGATTAGATTGATTCAATGTATCTGTATATATTCGTCATGTGAGTGCAAGAAAGTCGTATCTCAGTGCAATAGCTGCCAATTGTCATAAATTTGAATTGCATACTGTAAAATCGCCAGTCTTGAGTCAGTGGTTCTTGAAATGGTTCTTCAGGTGACACCGTCACCTGAAGAACCATTTCAAGAATCACTGACATAAGACACTGAAATTTTGAGAGATTTTTCACATTCTTGTGACAAGTTGTAAAAAATATAACTTAGGGCAGCCATTGCAGATACAACTTTCTTGCACTCACATGACAAATATAAGCTGGTTAGCGTAGCGGTACTTCCCTCGCTTTGTACCGATACCGATGAGTTTTGGGTGTCCAGGCCCAGGGGCCCCGTTTCATAAAGATTTAAATCAAGCGTACGTTTGATTTCAAGCGTAAATTTAAATTGTATCAACCTATTTTATGCTTGATAAATCAAACGTATGCTTGATTCATATCTTTATGAAACGGGCCCAGTTCGATTCCTGGCCCTGGCGCTGTATGTGCATTTGGTTTAAAGTCCTTACTCGCTTCTGTAAGTTTTTCTCCAGGTACTCTGGTCTTCCATCTGCATCTAAAACTGTAACTAGATTTGTCCATCTGAGTTTGCCCTACCCAGGTTATGGGAAGCTGCACAAAGGGTGAATATTACAACTGAAGTACGATAGAATGTGCTCTACGGAAGCACTTCTAAGTGAAATGGTTGTGACAATCTACCTGCAGCGAATCATGAGCCCGTTGTATCATATTTGGTTAATTAAAAGGCGTTATAAAAATAATTAACACAATTAAATTCCATTATTATTATTATTATAACTAAACCCATTACTTATTCAAATATAAATGGAAAAAATCTGCATTATCATAAGATTAAGCAGTGAATAGACATACTGTTAGAGCTGCCGTTTCAATGACACATTAGGCAATAGACCTTTTCAAAATCCATTCGGAAATCTTCAGAACGTCGATCACGTGGCCATTTTATCAACCAATCACATACAAGCTCATTAGCATGTACTTTTTTGTAAACAAAATTTTCCGAAAAATCTCTCGCATTTGCAGTGCAATAAAAGTGAAAAATAATTATAATCAGACCTATACATGGTTAGAGGCATTAATTCGGAACAACTTTTGGCTGTGGCCATCATATGCTCACTTACAGAAAGAGTGAAATTTCAATTATAAATCGTCTGATTAAGCTTACAATTACCAGTCAACTCTGAGCGCATCACACTAAAACTTTTTAAAAGTGACTCGTTAGTGCTAACCCCAATTACAAGTTCGAATATGTACGCAACCAGATAACGAGAACGCGAACTTTACATTCTGGTTATTGTGTTGAAGAGTCACTTTTTCTGTCGGCAATTGCCGGAAAGTGTAAAATCAGCTTCGGAAATTATCGGAAAGTTGTGTTTTGAAAAGGTCTATGCTTTAGTTGCATGGGGTATATCACTAGTTGCATGGAATTAGTTTCCCTTCTATTGCATTGTTTAACTTTAGCGTAACACACACGACAGTAGGCATTGCAGGGACACTAGAATATTAACCAATCAAATCCCATAAATATGTGCCTTAAGGACTTGGCTTTCACACAAACCAATGTAACAACAAGCAGTGCCTACAAAACCCTGTGAATGAAATGTAGTGTAACTTTATTTAACAGAATCCTTTCAGTTGCTTCTGTATGTTAACCATTACATAAGTTTGGAATATTAGGCCTAAAAAAATTGTTTGATTGGCGTAACATAGAAAAAAAAAATAGGTAGGTCGGATTAAATTCCTTTTTTTTCTTAAAGTCTAGCCTATGTTTCACATACAAGAACACAAAATATACGACACATATCAATAACATCTTCATTTTTCTGTAACACATCTTTTATTTGTCATTTTGAATGTCCTGCAAGCCATATCTCGGGCCCCCATGAATCGATTCCCATCAAATTTGGGATTCGGAAATTTTTTAACCATGCTCAAAAAAAATAAAAATATTTAGAGTCGGCAGTAAAAATAGGGTCGGTCGGATTACGCTAATCAAACAATTTTTTTTAGGCCTTTCTGCTCAAATCTACATAGCAGATTCACATTAGGCAAATGCCACTGCTGGGGTCATTTTCCCAGGGGTCAGCTATGTCAGTTTTAACTTCAATTTGGTTTTTCAATTACAGATTATATAATAACAGAACAAATCTGAAAATTTAATCAATCTTAAAATCATACCTCCATAAACACCCTCTTCTTCCAGAATCATTTCACACACGTACAGCTGCAAAACAAACAGACAAATATAGGGTGATTCGGATAAGTATATACTTTTTATTTATTTATTTATAACATTCGGCTGTATGCCAGGCTAATCCCAATAGTGCAAATGCATTAAATTCAAGGGACGCCTCCGTGGTATGAAAGACAGAAAATTGGAAAGAATTGTCGATTTTAGATGCAGGAGGAAACCGAAGTGCTCGGAGAAAACCTGCGAGGAGGAGTATGGATTGACAACCAAATTCACGTACAACCTAGGTCCGACAGGGAATCAAACCCGGGCCGCAGCGGTGAAAGGCGAGGGCAGAAACGCTGCGCCAACCTGTCCTCCTGAGGCATTCTACTGGCCTCACATACTTTGTCTGAAGAGTGACTTCGTGTTTGTGACTAAATATTTGTAGCAGAAAGATTTTCAAATCGAAAAGTGAAAGAACATTTAAATTGGAGCAATTTTAAGCTTTTTAGAGTGCTTTTTGCGACTGAATGTCCATAGCTTCCTGTTGAGGCTCATGATTCAAAGGCCCAGAAGATCCTTTGAGAAAGATTTCTGGCCTGAAAACGGCCCTGACTCAAATCATGTGGTTTATAGTCATGGACGTTAAAGTATGCTTCCCACCTCTGACCACCAATTTGTCTAGGAAAATCAATGATTCCTTTGAATACCTAACATGGCAATGCCGTAACACAACCTTATCTCCTGTAAGCAGAACGTGGCTGGAATAAAAGGTGCTACACAGTGATAAGCTGTGATAGATAACCAGGGAGGTGAAAACTTTTAAAAAGGTGTTTATAAAGGAATATAATATGTGCTAGTTTTACATATTCACCAAGTTTCAAGTGTTGAAATTATTGTTTTAATACATGTCAGTTTAAGATTGTATATACTTATCTGAATCGCCCTACATTATGTCCCAAGGCATATATGATTAGTATTATCTTTTAAATGAGACATACCATCATGTAAATATCTGGATGGTTTCTCAAAAACTTAGTTTGAAAGAACATTTTTAGAGCTACCACAACACATTTTGACAGTCAGTGAAACAAGCACTGACAATCCAGGATTTGATATTTTTTTCCATCTGACACAGAGAACCAGTGCTGGATTTGAACCTACCCTTGACGTGATATGAGTCTGTTTCTTCCATTGAAGAATGCTTGTACCTATATGACACCTAGGTGGAGCGGAGCACCAGAGGGTTAAGTAGCTTGCCCAAGAACAATGTACACGCCTCTCCCAGAATGTGATATTATGTCTTTCATCAGTGCCCAAAATTAAGGGGGGGAAAGCACATTACAAAATTTTACCGTTTTTGCAAGTTTGATTTTCATGCCAAATAAGGTCAAAAAATGTTTGACCTTATTTGGCATGAAATTTAAAAAATGGTAAAAATCCTCAAAAATGAAAATGACGCAAAATCTGAATGGGCATTTTGAATAAAAATTATCATTCTGAAATCATCTTTAAAAAAAAATGTTATTTTTAGCTTGGTTGGAAGTCCAAATGGCCAAAAAATGTGTTTTTTGTGATTTTCTAAAAAAAAGTGATTTTTGGTCAATAATCAACATCTCCATCATGTTCCTTGTGAAAATTCCTTTCGGGAAACGTATACTTTTATTAACTTTAAGCACTTTGTTTAAAGGTTATGGTACAAAATAAACTTGCAAAAACGTAAAATTGAGTAACGTGCTTTCTTCGTTAAAGTGTTGGGAGCTTATACGTCTCCTCCACGCATGTTCCTATTTCTAAGGTTACTTCATCAATACTTACCTTTCTAGGAACAAATAATATCTTGTATCTTCTGTTTCTTTCCATCTTTTTGTCCCAGTTAATCTGACCTGTGCGAATAGAAGGAATTGTAAATTATTGCTCTTAAAATGGCAACATAATACACTCCCGGTCAAAAGTGTTTGCGCACAAAACCTCTAACCAGTCATATCTCGAAAATCGTTCATCATTTGCGTCATTTTTTCGGATTTATATTTTACAAACATAGATCTAAAAAACGCAACAGGAATTGCATTTACCCCATTTGAAAATATGGCATGCTAAACATACTGTATACTCTCTTCTGCACATTCAAAACTGAGTTTAAACACATAACTGCACATTTGTTGGAAAACTTATGACCTGAAAATGTTCTTTACGGTTACACGGTGATAACGAGCACTGAATAATAAAATACATAGGTACGCATCAAAAAGTGTGTGTGGTGTATTTGTATATGGTCCAGGAAATTGGCCTTTTTTATGGTAATGGAAGATCGTATATCAGAGGAAAAATAGATTATTTATATTTATATTGAATCTTTTCAGAGTCTTGGTCGTTTGACACAATAATTACGTTTTTGCCCGTATTTAAGCATGCGCAAACACTTTTGACCGGGAGTGTAGTCACTGAAGGACCATAGTATTTAATCCAGAGATCTGAAAAAAGTCAGTATATCTTTGTTTTATATACCGCATTAATACATTTTTGATTTCTGTAATTTTTTGTGTGTCAATAAGTCTAATTATTAAAAAAATAATTATACAAAATGTAGTCACACAATGCGAACAAGGAATGTGTGCGTCTAGGTAATGCACGTAATAGCTTGTGCGTATAAGTTTGATGTGTGCGTAATTTTGTGCGTGAAAGTTGCTTAGCGTATAAGGCAAATGTTGTCAGCGTTAAATAGTATTTCCAAAAGTGCTAAATTGTACTTCCAAAAGTACTTTTTAGCGCTATACTATTTACGGGATTTCCTCGATCTGGTTATAGCTATTTTAAATAATGCGATCGGGTTTTACCCAATCAACTCTGTTAAAGGAGCTTGGTCCGATTTTTCAAAAATTGGTTTTCAGTGTCGTATGAAAGATGACCAATAAAGAGGTTTAAGTTTCAAATTTCAGCTGAATCGATCAAACAATTTTGATATCATGGGCAATTTTATATTTTAGAGCCAACTGTACGTTACTGTGTAAAATTAGTTATGGTTACCATAATAAGACACATTTTCATCTATAACTCCAAAACGGAACATAATTCAGCCATGATATTTTACATGGGTTGTGAGAAAAAAATATGAGCAAAATTTTGGTAACAAAATCTCAAAAAGTTTGAAAAAAATTTGAAGCAATCGGACCATGCTCCTTTAAATTTATTAATGAGGTATATAATAGCCCATATATGCAGGGAGAGAATTTTGCAGGGGGTTATGGGAGTTTATTTGGACTCTCCCTTATCAAGTTTGTAAGATTCAGTACTCTGATAAAGTTGAAAATCTCCCATTTTGATTCTAGGAATTTTGATTACCGAAAAAGCAGTGAGGAAAATGTTTATTTTAAATTTAATGAAGGGAAGACCTACATGTATAATTGTCTGATTGTTTTTTCCAGCAATATGCATACATACATACGTACCTGCAATAAACTGTGCATTTGCTACTGTTGGCCTGGTTAGAAACATACGCCTGCAAAGAAAGATGACATCTTGGTAAGACTTAACAGTTTTTGCAGAATTGGGTTATAATTATACATAAACTGATCAAATTGTGACTATAGATAACATTTACCTTATTTTGTCATTAACATCATTGTTCAAAATAAGTTAAATAATTGGTGCAGTACGAGTATCGGCTTAAGATAATTTACAAAATGTGAGGTAAGTACGGTGTTATGTGCTAACTTTACTCGGTACTTTCAAGATTAACATGATCAATGAAGTATAATATAAAGTTCAAAATAATAAGTCACTCACCACCTAAACAACCTTGATTTTTCAAGAAATTAGTTGTGCCTTTTCAAACTGTAAAATGTAGGCTTGAATGAAACAAATACAATGTGCAATAAATTTTAACACAGCATTTAAAACCTTTGCCTTGAAAAGTCATCATTTATGACATTTCATGATGAATCAAAATTTGCTGTTTACTGCATATATGAAAATTGGATGAAATTTAAAATTCATTGAAAATTTAAGTCTCTGTTGGAGTAAACGTTATTTAAATGGTCATTATCTCTGTGAATAACCAAGTAAAGTGCTTCTCCATGATTGAATGAACATCACCTATGATTGAATGAACATCACCTATGGTTGAATGAACATCAGGTAAAGTGTAGGGGGCAAAATAAAGTTTCTTTGAAAACTCTGCTGGGGGAAATCACATCCTATCAGCAAAATACACAGTCTGGTAACCCTATGTGGTGTCTTCAATAACCCCCTGCAATTTCACCAACGAAATTGGCCAACAATTCCCATTGATCGATGAAAATACAATCTGGAAATACCATAGCATAGGGCAAGGATCACTAACCCAATTCTTTATAAGAAAAGACTTAAGTGCTTGGAATGACCATCAAAAATCCGCAGACCTTATGAACCACAATCAGTTGTCACAAAATTCTTGAAAATGCAAACTGACAATGCCATGCATATCAGAAATCTGTTTTCATCAATAGATGTAAATGATGCGCTAAAGTGTTCTCATTTTTTCAAATTGATATCTTAAGGAAGCATTAAAACATTTATTTGCTTTGTTTAATTACACAATAATGTTTGCATTAAATTTGTACATCTTTTTAATGGAAGTTGACAAAGCAACCTTAATTTTTGAAAAACAATGCCCTGCAGGAAAATGTGACTTTTTATCTACATTTCGATGTGTTCATTAAACCATAAACACCATAGCAGATGTTCATTCAACCAAGTCTCTTATTTTTTTCCACACAAGTGCTTACCATGAATAATGATCACTCATGGAAAATTTTATAGGTTTAAAATTTTATCAATTTTTATATTCCAATGCGGTAAAACAGCAACTTTCCATTCGTCATGTAATTTCATAAATGATGACATTTTCAAGAGACAGTTAGGTGTTGTGTATAACTTTACTTCCAAATGAATTTGTATCATTCCAGCCTACATTTCACAATTTGAAACAACTTAATTGGCCTAATATGTTTCTGAAAAAATCATTAAGGGTCGACTTATTTCTTTTGCACTGTATATTAATACCCATTGCGCCTTTCCAGAGGCTACAAAGCACCTGCCATTCTTATTATACCATATGTAGAATCATCAGAAACATTTTATTCATGCTAGAACACTTGCAGCCAATGTCAATGACCAAAGGTGCAGGGCTATCATGCAGCATCTAGGGTGTAATATTCCTACCAATACCTCCTCAGTGTGTTCAGGTTGATAAGGCAAGTGTGATAAAGTGATTTGCTTAGATTCACAACACGTTGGTACTCACACCCTTCCATTTATGAGTACTGCACTGTCAGGCTAGACCATGCATGCTGAGCATGTGATCTATTTTGAAAAAGACATCCAGGCTATTATTGATACATATGGTCCTAGGGACCTACAATATCATAAAAAACATAATTTGGTAGCATGAAATCCTGGTATAGATTACTTACACATCACCACCAGCCTCCAATTTATTTGTATCCAACTTGAAAATTTTATCCACACCATGACTCTGTAAATAGAATGGAATATATGTTGTAAATTACGGAAGATTACAATTTGAACAAATAAAGAAGATATAGCTGTTTTTACTCATAGCTATACTCTGTAAACCTTGAAGTATGCAACAAGTAGCCGATTAACGCACAGAAACCAATATAATCATACGAGAAAATAAATTAGTCCGTACTTCCACAATCAAAACAACGTACCCAATCTTGCTGAATATTTAAATGATCAATGTTTTTCCACATGTTAGCGACAAAGATTAATGTTTTTCCACATGTTTGCAACAAAATTAGTCAAAATATTACCAAAATCTTGAAGATTTCATGTAAGAAAATATTAATACGCAGTGATTTGGCCTTAATAAATCCTAATCAATCATTACTAGTCTCTTAAACGATACAAAACCACCAGTTCACAATGTTGTAGAATACAAGAGATATGCTGAGCCTATGGATCTCCTAAAAGAGTCTGATTGCTTGTTGCATACTTCTAGGTTTATAGAGTATGGCCAGTCATTTGGTAAAATGATGTAGGTGTTTGACAACTGATTAGTCAAGTTTGAAAAGTCAGATCAATAAAAATGGGTTGGGAAAAGAGAGAGTGACCATGACAGAATTGGTTATTCAAGGTTATCAAATTTGAAACTGTTTCAAATTGGTAAAATTAAAAAGTGTATGCAGTATACAAATATATACTGACTTTTTCAGATCTCTGGTTAATGCTATTTTACTTCGGGGCTGCGCCCCTCAGTAAATAGCAATTTTAGTCACTTCAGGCCCATAGTTTTAATCCAGAGATCTGAAAAAGTCAGTATAAATGTGGACCGTCATATCGAAAGGTACCTTAATACCGGCATAGTACATTACGAGATACGGGCCATTGAAGCTAAGCATAGTCAAAAATCATGTCCAAGGTCGAATTTCTAATTTCATCAGAAAGGTTATCATTGAAGTGTATTCTATCATATTAATCAGGTTCCAACATCCAAAACATAAGAAAAATGTATTAAAAACCAAGCTAAAAATCCTCTCTCCATTCAAGATTTACTAAGTACAAAAACTTTAAACTCGATTTTCTCAGAACTATAGTTTTGCGAATCAGCCCGATGCCTTTTACCAATTTGGGTGTAACTTCGCAACCAAACATCCAATAACCAAAATCAAGGTGTCATTTTAAAGCTTAAAATCTCAGCGTTCAGATGAGACCAAAAAACAATTTTGATTTTGCCGACCTTAAGGTACCTTTCGATATGACGGGTCACATATTTGTTTTATATACTGCTTTAATAAATTTCATAATGTGATTTTTTTTTGCCCATTTTAAAATGTTATTATTCATGTTCACAAATCACAAAACGTATTCTCTAGCGCTAAGAACGCTTGCGCACATCGGATTTTGATGACGTCAGCCGTAAATAGTCTTTTCAAACCCGTAAATAGTTCGTTAGAGGCGTAGATAGTCTTTTTCAAAAAGAACTATTTACGGTTTTTCTCAAGGTGGTTCAAACTATTTGAAATCATGTGATCGTGTTCAAACCAATCAACTCTCTTAAATTTATTTATGTAGTATACAGGGTGTATCAGAAAGAAGTTTACAGTGATTGAAGTGACTCCGTTTCAAAAAGTATGATACATTCTCTAAATTTGTTTTTAATTGTACGTAATAGAGACCATTATCTTTCCATAACAGAAAAAATTACAGTCGTACGACAACTGAAACGAAAATTATGATCAATTTTGTAAATTGTAAATAAAATCAGCTGTGCAAAGATTTCCTGGTTCCGCACTTGCAATTTTTACCGAAGGTAACATCTTTTAGCTAAGAAGAAGATCAAATAGGACGAAACAAATAACTTCTGACGTTTGGAAGCTAAATCCTATCCATTTTTGCCTTGTAATTACAGTTTGAATAAACTTTGGATATTTGACCATTGTCTGTCATTTTTATCACTTCATTTACAAGGCTATTTCACTGTCCACACATTAAAGAAAACAACTTCCCTAGATACTTAAGTTTACAACTGTCGTGGCATCAGTAATGGTTTTCCAATATCACTTGGTTTGATATCCTAAGGTCTCTTCCATAAGTGTTTATTTCAGCCAAAGATATTAACGAATAGGTCGACATCTTTTGATCAATGTTTAAAACTAATTGCCAAAAAGTGTCGCACTTTGTTAACAGAGCCCTAATCGAACATGCATGTAATGTTAAAGTTCTCTAGTCTTCGTAAAAAAGGAAAAACAAAAGGATCCGTCAGTATTTTTATTGACTTTGCGCAACCGGTTTTATTTACAATTTACAAAATTGACCATAATTTTCGTTCTGGTTGTCGCACATATGTAATTTTTTTCTGTTATGGAAAGACAATGGTCTATTTTACGTATAATTAAAAACAAATTTAGAGAATGTGTCATACTTTTTGAAATGAAGGAACTTTAATCACTGTAAACTTCTTTTTGATAGACCCTGTATAATACTCACTATACTTGTGCCCGTTCCACTGGGATATATGTACAGATCTTGAAAATCAAGGATAAAGTTTACTCCAAAGAAATGTACAGCAATTGCAATCAATTATTCTTTGAGAAAAATCAAGGATAAAGTTTACTCCAAAGAAATGTACAGCAATTGAGCTGATAAAAATTTAACTGAAATATCTTTTGAAGAGCTGGAGCTGGACTCCTAAATTTTATATCTTTTCTCTTTAATGTTTTTATATGTCTATACTGTGGAATATATATGTTTGTCTCAGTGAGTTGGAGGTACCACACTTTTCAGGTAAAAGCATTTTTTTTTTTGCTCTTGGCTCCTCCAGGCTAGCTCACTGAGGCAGGATTTTCCTGATGTTTTTAAATGTATTCTTATTTTCTCTATTGTAATATGTTTTTATATATTTTAGTAATTATGTGTGATGCTATAGCCGAATGTGTAAATAAAACAAGATGGTTCGCGAACCAGTAGTCTCGCCTGCGTATCGACCGCCTACTTAATCATTCAGTTGTGGGGTGGATCCCAAGGGAAAGG
>JXSR01S013669.1:196375-213044 GCA_000969725.1 Ophiothrix spiculata
ATAAGTGCACTTACCCGAAATATCTGACTGTGCTGTGGCACAGCCAGAAGCAAGCTCTGCAATAAAACCTGCGCATAAATGCACATACCCAATATCCCCAAAAATGATCATAGCTATCAAATACAAACTGCAACCCTCCACAAACATGACAAAGGATATTTATAATAAATTTACTTATTATAAATACTTCCCGAAGTTGTTTGTCACACAAAAATGATGTTTGAAGATATGTTTACAAACGGTTGCCATGTAAACAGACGAAACATTCTGTTTGATTTCTCTGATCAGAACAGTGCAATTTTCATGAATTTAATTCAAAAAGGTTCCTTTCATTAATATGTAATAAAACATTTCTGTTTGTTCAAGTACCGTTTGTATTTTTCAATTGATGGACAAATGGCCTTTATGTGATAGGCTGTACTACACAGTTTGCCTCAAGTCAAAAAACAATGTTTTTTGGCTTGTGTTTCTCGAGCAAAATAGCGCCCATAGCTTGTTTATCTGTCTTAAAGTTATCAATCGCACGCGCTACATCCTGCGTTCAGAGCCGACGCGCCGTTGTGCAAATGGCGTCGCACAATTATAACATTTGTTATGCCGCTTATGAATCAACGCTGTTCATGCATGGCCACGTGACGGCTCTCGACTAATCAAAACCTCGGAAATTACGCAAGTATGTGTGAATTCTTGTTCACACACATGCACATACTTGCGTTATTTCCGAGGTTTTGATTAGTCGAGAGCCGTCACGTGGCCTTGCATGAACAGCGATCATTCATAGCAAATGTTCTATTATATTGCGCGACGATCCGCGTTGCAATGTGCACAACGGCGCGCTGGCTCTAAACGCGGGATGTAGCGCGCGCGTTTGTAACAGGTAAACAAGGTCTGGGCGGTACTAAATAATTTGACAACCACGACTGAAAAGACAAGACTAGCCAATTTTTGCCCGGATTTTCACATTTAATGTACATAAAAAGCCAAGGGTATGTGTGAAGTTTACAGGTAACAGGGTTCATTAATAATATTAATAATATTTTCCTTGTGTATCCTGCATCCTGCCCTCGGGCAAAATCAAGCGATTACACACGGATAATATTCAACGAACCCTTTATTCACAGGACGTGACATGATGATGATATCATGGACATGATGGAGATAATATACAACCTCCATGATGATATACAATAAAGTCGGCCATCTTCTAAATAAGCTATCTGCAAATGGTGTCCAGTCACTTCGACCGATTTCCATGTCGACCGATACCATCTCGACCGATTTCTGTGTCGACCTATTGACCATCTCGACCGATGACCATCTCGACCGATTAACCATCTCGACCGATTTTGTTGACATTATTTAATGGTGCTTTTTTTTTCCTTTTCACTTTTTTATGTTTATATTTCAATCACAATAGGTCCAACGATATAATAGCAGTTATCTTCTTTCTTTTGAGCCGTTTTCAACTTTATCCAACAGATATCGTATTCAGTGGTTATAAAGACTCCAAAAAAAGTATTGCCTCACCTCGAACAAATGGCTCCTGCGCCATTACGGAATATGCAAACATAATATGAAGATTGTGTGCACAAGCGCTGGAGTTTCAGCTTTCATTTAACACCCTATTTCTGACAATTGACTGAGATACACCGAAGTTATGAACATATAAAACCCTGAAGGTCGGTTTTTAAAAGTTGCAAATTCATTTTTCGCACCGTACAAACCAGTAACACAAGACTAAGGATCAATATTAGGAGAGTGAGTTTGGTCACAGAAGCGCGCGGTTTTTCGAAAGCATGAGTCATGGGGTTCCATCAAGATGAGAAACGATATAAACTTCAGATTCAATTGGTAGACAATTATTAGCCTTAAAAACAAATGGTGCACCGTTATTCGTCCTCTAATGTGGTCTGGTACTTGTGCCATGTCTTTAATGCTAACAATGCCTACCAACTGATTGTCGTTTCTCTGGTTCTTATTATTAATAAAAATGAATTAATGAAAAATTATAGAAATAATAATATCTGGATGGATGATGCTTAACCCTAGTTCTACGAAGGGGGGGGGGGAACATTTTGTGCCCAATTTTAGGTCACCCGCCCAAGATTTTTACACGCGGCAGGCAAAATCAAAGTAGCCCAATTGGGCGGGTAAACCACGGCGTTGGCAACCTTGCCAATCACCCGATAGTCTCTCTTGAATGTGAAAGTTAACCGAAAAGAAAGAACTCAATTGTAGGACCTATTTTGATATAAAATTGGATGGATTGAGCATGATACAAAAAGATATTGGTCGAGCTATGAGTTATATCGTGCGAGATGCGCAGCGTCGAGCTCGATATTTCTAAAACTCATAGCGAGACCAATATCTTTGAGTATAATGCGAAAAAATTAAGGATGGGTTATTCCGTGTATTTTCTCTTACGTGTAACGTATTCATGAATGCGTGCGTGTAACGTGTACACGTACGTATGAGATACGACTCAAAACCAAAGCAACTTTGGGTCAATGGCAGAACGTACAGGATTGCCGACAGTTGAAGCTTAACCCCGGCCCGGGAGCTTACCAAGTTTTTAAGTTTACACGCCCAGTAATATCCCTCGGACATTAGATAGGAAGTAATTGAGTAAAATATTCACAGATTTATGTTTTTAGTCCTTTGATGCCGTAGATTGACGCAAATTTCGGAGGGTATCTACCCCCTAGCAGACAACTTTTTTCTTGCACATGTCGCCATATTGTTATTGATCAGATATCAATTACCCACAATTCCCCGTATGTCACTGTCCACGCACGTGATATCAATCAAATTTAGTGCTGGGTGGTATGCGTGAAATCCCGCCTATTTTCAGGTTCGCCGCGCGGGGGAAACACTATATTATAATTACGATCTTTTCCATTTTTCGGGGCAACGATTTTTAGTTATATCGCCCAGCACTAAATTGACAAAACCAGGAAGTAATTTCCAACCAACGAAACGAAACGATGGCGGCGATCGATCGGCACTTACGAATTGGTCTGAATTATACGCAAAGTAATATCGAAATTTTACCAATTAAAATTTATTTTTTTGCTAAAAAGGTGAACGATAAAACAAAAAATCTAGTTTATAATATATATATATATATATAAGTTTATAATCTTAAGAATCTTACAAAAAAATGGACAAAATGCATGAGAAGTAGTTGTTTTCACATGTAAACAGATACGAGTTTCAGATTTTAGCGATACTGTGACATAGTTAGTTATAATTGTGCGTGTCTTTGAAAAGATTTTGTTTCATCCGTGTACACGTTTACCACTTATTTGTTACGTGTAACGCATCATGCGTGCGTGTAACGCATCATGCGTGTAACGTGCCCAACCTTAGAAAAAATCCATCCAATTTTATCATTATTATGTTCATAATCTGATTTTTTGTATCCTGTCTGATAAATATTTAAGAAGTGAAAAGGAAAAAAGAAAAACACCATTAATAAAAATGGTCGAGATGGTCAATCGGTCGAGATGGTCATCGGTCGATATGGTCAATAGGTCGACACGGAAATTGGTCGAGATGGTTAATCGGTCGAGATGGGTATCGGTCGATATGACCTACATTCCTGAAAATTCGCGTCAGGGGCGCCGTGTGGTGATTAGCGATCTCGCCTCACACGCATTGGGCCTGGGTTCGATTCCCGGTTAGGGCACTTGACGGAATGGAATCTCGGAATCTTTGCTTAGACGTATCTGACTTAGTGGTAGCATTTGGCAGATATTCTAGATCTACTCCGTTCCTAACATGAAGTATTTAGAATTGGGTAAATATTTCATGAGAGATCGTCGTCCTTCGGAGGCGACGTAAAGCCATCGGTCCCATGTACTGAAGAGTCATACCTGTACAAAGTATGTTATCGCAGCAGCCAGTCAGTATCGTAAAGAGAAGGGTATTCTATCCCTGGCTGTTCCCAACCCTGTTTCGGTCAATTTCTGGACTTTAAAATCCACCTGAGCGTTATATCCTCAAGCATATGAGGTTGCACAATATTGAATTTACCTTGAAACGCCACACCTCACACCATTTTCACAAAATAGTAGTGTGAGATAGTGTGGCTGGGCTTAGGGGGCATATGGCTGCCCATTTAGAAGCCCAATTGGGATAGTTCTTTCTTGAATGAAGAAAGAAATATTCAAACAATCGCGCTTCCACGCAGTCCGTTAACATCGTTATGACTGGTCAATTTTCTCCAGTGACAAAAACTTTGCGTGACGATCGTGGTAACAACCAATCACATCCAACTGCGTGAATTGCAGTAGGTCGCGTATGGCGCACATACTGTACATCGGAGACAATTCGTTCCTGCACGTCACTCATCAGAAACAGTGTAATATAACTGTTCCATACCATCTCAGATGAACGCTGAAAAAACTTCCTAAAATCTCATGATATACGCAACCAAATGCCTCAAGGATTTGGAATCATAGATAAAAGTTATTTAAATAACCAATTATCACTAACCTGATATTTTAATCAATCCTCACAAGTGAAAAAATGAGATATTTCCAGAGACAGGTATCCAAGTCATGTAAAACTCATGTAAACAAGAGCCATCTTTGTTTACTCATTTGCATTGTACTTCCTGTCAAAATGACCTGGAACAATAGGCTAGGTCAGACATTTCCCGACAAATTTTGACAGGTCACTTAGAAGTGAGAACTCAATCAATATCAAATCAATATTTCATTGACTGCTCCTGAGAGTGATAATGGTTATCTGTCATTTAATGTAAACACAGAGTAAATCTTATGTACTATGGATTTCAATAGTCTGTTGTATGAATTAGACCTGTAGGGATAATTCATAGTTAGGAATAGCGCATACTGACAACAGTAACACATGTAAGTGTGATACTTGGACTAGATATGAAGAATTTGTTTATATCATGTTTACTGAACAGTCCTGATGAATCTATTCAAGAACAGTAACACTCGTTAATAAGTAAAAATCCCACCAAAACGAGGAGCTCATTTCGAAGATTGACTTAACATGATATTGTAGCCTACGCTGTCTCCCTGCTATCTTGATCATATATGGTATTTAAACCCACCCTTAAAATTAAAGGATGGATTTGCAAAAGACATTTTTATATCCTCAGTAACTTTCATGCTTTTGTGTTTTGTTTATCTTATGTGTATGTGCTATGATCTCATTGGAATTGGCGCTTTATAAATTTTGCTTGTTATGTTATGTTATGTAAGAAAATAGATAAAAAGGTGGGTTTCTTGATTCCATGGTTATAAAGGGTGGTTTTGTAAAAAGGGTGGATCAGAATTACAAAGGGTGTGTTCTTGACTGAGACTAAAATGTTGATCAAATGCAAAAAAAGAACCCTAAATCCCTACAGTATTTCATTTTCAAGACTAGTGAACCTTCTGACTGACAAACCTTCAGACTAGCAGGCTGTAATCTTCAAAACACTCGGTATTAAAGGTGCAATTCATGATTTTGATGTGACAAAAGGCATGCCTCTTTTCTCGTTAAAAAAAGAAGAGTACACTATAAATATATACTGAAAATTTCGCTTGATTCCAGCCATTTGATTCCAAGTTACAAGCTTTTCAGCATTTTAAAAATCCCCATCTATAGGCTACTGTGTTGTAATTACTGTCGGGCCCCGACAATAATTAGAAAATGACACATTTTCTAAATTTTCGTTAAAATGCAAGCACATCATATGAAAGAATGGTTTGGGGATCGTTATACCAGTTGAGGATTCTTATAAGCTAAAAAAAATCAATTTTGATAGAGGTGACCTTGAGGGTGAAAAGTGAATCATGAATTGCCCCTTTAAATTTTTGCAGTCTGTGCTAGGAATAAAAAGGATAAGACTTCCAAATAAGCTAGTACACATCTTGTGGTGCACTGCAGTCAAATCTAAAATGGTCAAAGGGTGGGTTTTGACTTTACAGTAGGGTGTTTTCATAAAGTTTTTGCTTTTTTGAAGATGGAGTTTCAAGAAGAACAGTTGATGAGTATGTAAAATCAACAAAACTTTGTGAAATGATTAAATCAAACCCTGGTAAAAACGAGATAATAATATGTTGCAATCACATTACTCAAAATAAAGGAAATAATAGATAATTATTAAAGGCTACTGTCCTTTTTGACGAGCACTAGAGCTGAACGCTGGTTTACTGTAAGTTTTGACCAACTTAAAAATGTCTGATCATCAAAATTTTTGGTGTACATAAGGAATAGAGTCTTTAGTTTATGTACAAATCTTAACTAGTGATTTCGCGGCCACGATCAACTTCAAAATGGCGTCAACAGTTTACTTCGAAAACGTTAATGCTATTTTGTCATAACTGCAACATTTTAATCACTTCACATGACTCGATTTCGTCGAAATTTTCACAACTAGAACTATAGATATCAGTAATGGAATTACGTATATTACAAAAAATGTAGACTACCATTGAATCCTCGAAAAGACATTGGCAATCTCAGCCTCCGACAGTTTTCTTTACTCTCAATTAGCTCGTGGTAAAGTGCACCCAAAATTATGACTTCTTTGTAAAAAAGATTTTTTTTCAACAAAATAAGAGTTTCTACATTATTCCGTTATCCCCTGAAACAGTTTATGAAAAAATCAAACGGAGGAGTCACGTATAAAATAACTTTTTATCTGAAAAAGTTGCCTTCCAATTCGGTAAAAAATAAAATGGCATTACGGACATTTAAAGATATGAAACTAAATTTTAAAAAGGTTTTAGTCTACTTACATGTCTGGCATTTTCGTTACGAAAACAACTTGTTTTCGTATAGTAAAAAGCAAGTCATATTGCATGTTTTAAAACATTAAGTTGTCCAATCGTCCTAGAAAATAAGGTTTTATCCGTATATATCCACATCCAGAGGGCATCTCGTTGTTCAAGTAGATTGTGCCACGGTTGCCAGCACTTCAGATGCAGAACTTGCCATTGATGAGGCAATTGCAACCTCAGGCCATTCAAAATCAAACAGAATTGACAATATCACGACATCAATATGTCGCCCAAATTTGCGCAAAAGTTACCCCCATTTGCCCACAGCACATACAACATCATAGCAAGATTACATGTTCAATTTGTATGGCTTATCATTATAGCAATACTGTGTATGGATAAAGAGACTGTAAATGTTCCTTGTCCATTGCCTGTTCATCTTCATGTACAAAAAACTGATTTATTGTGTAGAGGTCAGTTGATAATGACTACGCCGCAAATTTGAATATAGGAATACTAAACTGACCCAAGTCCATGCCATTCAATGACCAATACCGGGTATTGAACATCACTTCCTTTGTAAGACGGCGTGGACTAGGGTCGGTGCAACTTTCCTATATTCAACTGTTAACTGATGTGCTCGATGAACCTGAAAATTTCGGATGATCATGTAACATTGCAATAATAGACCCCGAGGGGGTACTTATGTTTAAAAGTAGATTTTGTTTTAGAAGCTGTTGTTTGTGTTTAACTCTGCGTGCAAGATCGTGACAGCCAAATAAAAGAATAAAGGGTCTATGGGTGTATCTAGAACTGTTTACAAAGGCGTGCAAAAGGCTGAAATCTTCTCCTAGATAGACAGAAAAAGTACACCCTACAGAAAAGCAAAAAATCTTCATTTTCATTTTTTTTGCTTGATTTTCTTTGACCGTAATTTTTCTCCCCTTGACTTCCAAATAAAATTAAATCAAAAAATCTTCAGGGGCACCTCACTAAGAGTACACTGAGTGAGAACCTTTAAAATGCTAGGGGTCCTTGTAGGGTAGATAAGACAAACTGAGGTAAAAGTAAAAACAGTAGGGATTCTTAAGTGAAGGCCCTTGTTGTTTGAAGAATAGTTTTCTTTTATGATTCAGAGCTACTGCAAAATTAGGATATTCTTTTTTTTTTCTTCTTCTTCTTTTTTATTGGGGGAGGGGTTATTGATGAGTAATCAATATTACTAAAAATGAAGTTTGTGACAACAACATACGTATTTTGTTTTTAAATCGGGTTTTTAAAGGATTTTAGAAAATGTGTAATAGCCCCATACCCCTGTCACACTGACAAATTTAGGAAGTGTTTCAACTGGGGTATTGGGCTTTCCATTTTAGAAACATTTGTAAGTGTATGTGCCTTCCAAAAATCAATATCTATCCTTATTTTTGACTTAAAAACTCACCGATTAGTTTACCAATTTGGATAGAAAAACATCAAATTTGGGTGATTTTTGATGAAATTTCCTTTAAAAAAATTACAATTGGACCCATTTATCTGCTATACGAAAATCTGTATAAACCAACCCAAAATATAAACGTGTGGTTACCCCAGCTCCTGTTGATATTTGCTAACTATATACATGTAGCCTAATGCACTGCATCAACACAAAGCAAAGATCACGGTGTTAATCAATACTTAGTTACTGTTGATGTTACCTAAGAAACGGTAAACTAAATGATTGACAAATCTGACTACGTTTTCGTAAATTGGGGTAAAACACACATTTCTGTACATTTTTTTACTATTTTTGAATTCTCATCGTATTCCTAACATGTCTAACTTGTCAAAATCGTTGAAATTTTTTTTTAGATGATGCCATCTGATAATGGAAGTCTTTATCCCTTAATATACCGTAATTAAAAATCGCCTCGTCCTATTTTTTCAGCTTGCAACAGGAAATTTAAACTCAGAATTAATTGTGAATGGCCTTATGTATTTTAGACAGGGGTGGGGAGGAACTGACTGATTCAAAATGGGTATGGATTTCCAGCTGGAAGTTAAACCGGTGGATATGAGCACCAAAAATTCATTTTTGTCTCGCCTGAACATAGTGAGGAAGAGACATACCAGTCACTTTTCTGTGCGCTGTCCTCAGCATATCTCCGGAACTGTAAGGCCTACAGTAATGAAACTTGGTGACATGAAGGGTCTCGGGATTAACGCGCGCTGTTCAAAGTCAAAAGGTCATATCTCAAAATTTTTCAAGAAGTTGACCTGAGGTCATCCGAGGTCATAAGAGTTAATTGGATCAAATAAGCATGATAAATGTTAGTATAGGTTAGAATGTATGACCCCTGTATTATAAACCCTACAGCCTACACAATGTAGATGCCCGAACTGCTCAACCAAATTCATCTTTTAAAGAGCATTACAAGTAAATTATAAACCACAATTTTATCTTGTTTCTTTTTTTACAGGTATAGTTTTAACTAACAAACAGAAGACTTGTCGTCTTCGGACACAACTCTAAAAGAAGAATGTCGTCTTTGTCATTCTGTGCTCATTGTGGGGAGAAGCGTGTCAAGGATGTGAAAAAGGAGATCGAAAACCTGATTGGAAAGCAACATTTTGATCAGCAATGTTGTGCAATATGTAACAAAGCTATCGGCATCAAAACTGAAAAACTTGAAGAAATAAACAATGCTAAACCTGTTGCGGTCGTGGGTGCACAAGATGAGAACAAGGTTTTTGAAATCAAGTTTGAAGCGGGTAGCGATGCCAAAGCCGTGGATACCGAGGAGGTCATGGGGTCAACTGATGGAGACCATCAGGATGATGATCATGATGATGATTATGATCCAAATGCTACAGAGAAAAGTGATGACTCTGAAGCAATATCAAAAGATTCTGATGACGATTATTGTCCTGATGAAGAGAAAACGAAATCAAAGAAAAAGGTATCTACATGTAGTACCAACAAAAAGCCCTATAGACCAGAGGATTATTGTGTTAAAAATAGTGAGTTGGTTACAGCTGTGCAAAATATGATCCTGGAAGGAAGTGATGAAGTCATTTTGTTCGTTTGCAGAGTGTGTCAAAAAAATTTCAAACGCAACGCAAAGGGACTGCTAGCATTTATTACTCATGTTAACCGTCATCACAATGTTGACCAGGAGCCAATTGTTAATCCGTATCAATGTCCATCTTGTCCGAGTCAATTTCCACAAAAGAAGTATTGGAAAAGGCATGTTAAGACACATTTTGAAAAGTACAAATGTTCGCATGAAGGGTGTACAAAACAATTCCGGTTTGAGGAATCGTTAGAAAGGCATTATAAGAGAATGCACACTGAGAAAAGAAAAGCTGAGCCCCAGCAGGCAATATGTCAAATCTGTGGTGCTGTTTTAAAATATGGAAATCAGAGTTTGAAAAAACATCTGTTGCGACATCAAGGTATTAAAGCATTCAAGTGTGACATATGTAACAAATCTTTCATTGATAAAATGAATTTGGTGAGACATAAGCAAAGACATGAACCGGTGAAAACCTTTGTTTGTGAAATCTGTGGTAAAAAGTTTCTGGATGTGGCGGAATTGAGAACGCATATGATCACGCACACTGATGAGAGGACATACCAATGCGAGTACTGTCCTTACAGAGCCAAGCGCAAGGGAAATCTCCGATGCCATATACGCAACATCCACCATCCAACGGATCCAAACAAAGACAAATGTAAATATTGCGGACTCAACTTTCTGTCGGCTACCGCTTGCAGGAGGCACGAGAAGAAACATGAAGGCGGTTTGCAGATAGCCGAGTCCATTCTAAAGCCATACCAATGCCCTGACTGTGGGTTCAGGGCGGTTAAACCGTGTCAGATTCGCGTCCATCAACGATCTCACACCGGGGAGAAGCGCTTCAAGTGTCAATTCTGTCAAAGACCGTTCACGCAGAAGGGGCAGTGCACTCGCCATATGAAAATATGTAAAAAGGCAACTCTGCTTTCATTGTGAAATGATTGTTACACTGCATGATGAAAAGCTTTTCAAGTTGGCATTCTGTGAGTGACCATTCACACAGTGCACTGGCCATATCAAAATATGTAAAAAGGCAACTCTGCTTTCATTGTGAAATGATTGTTACACTGATGAAAAGCTTTTCAAGTTGGCATTCTGTGAGTGACCATTCACACAGAAGGGTCAGTGCACTGCAACGAGAAGAATCCCTGTTTTTTCCCGACGCCTTTACAATGACTTGTAATATTTCGGTAACTAAAACCCTGAATTTTACCAAAAACCTATTTGCTCATGATTTCTTACCTATTGCTAACCCTAAACCTAACCTTAACCCTAAATCTAACCTTTATAACTGATCCTAAAACCATATCTAAACCATTTTTACGGAATAAATGGAAAACAAATTCTGGAATTTTGACGATTTTATCGTTGGAAAAAAACAGGGATTCTTCTTATTGCCAGTGCACTGGCCATATCAAAATATGTAAATGCAACTCTGCTTTTGTTATGAAATGATTGTATTCATTTGTAGTATAGTAAAACCTCACCAGAGATAACTCGATTAGATTTCCAGGAGGAAACGAAGTAGGGTTTTATGTTGATTTTTTTCTCACAGGGATTCTTTTTTCTTCAAATTACCCTTTTTTTTTTCTTTTTCACTTTCCATGTTCAAGGGTGATTTATTTCTTTTGCATTTTGGAGATGGATTTTTTTCTCAAATAAATTCCCCCCTGGAAATCTAATTGTGCATCCCAGTGCTAAAAAGTATTTTCCCTTCACCTTTTATATCCATCTTGTTTTTAGAAATGTAGAACAAATTTTGTATTTTTAACACAATTCCTCAGTCTCCAGAAGCTGCGATAGATTTTCACTGTACATACTTGTGCCTGTTTCACAAAAATGCAGTCACATATTTTATGATTAGCAGATGATAAGTGTGACTTACAAGTCCAAATTACAAATTGTTAATGCAATTAGTTCAATTTTATTCCAAATACCATGATTTTACATGTATAGGCCTATATTAAAAGCAAAAAATTCAGTTTTGCTGCATTTTGTGCAAAAATATATTGGACAAATTACATTTTCTGTCATTGTTTTTTTAAACAACAAAAAAGTTAATCTTTAAGATTCCCATTTAGTGCATGTTTTTCCATGTTCTTTTATGTGTCATTTGTGTTATTAGGCTGTGAAGTTTTTATGAATTGTTTACCCCTAATAGCATGAGGAATGTAATGTTTATACATTTAAACTTATGCTAAGCAAATCAGTTCTGTTGCAGTTGATGTGTAGATGCAAAGTATGATGTGCAATATATTGAAAGTTTAGAGTCACAGTGAATACTAAAATAATTTAGATGATCCTTGTAGGCCTATATATCGTCATGTGAGTGCAAGAAAGTCGGATCTGCAATGGCTGCCTTACGAATTTTTTTAAACACCTGGTCACTAGAATGTGGAAAAATCCCTTGAAAATCCCCTGTCTAATGTCAGTGGCTCTTGAAATGGTTCTTCAGGTGACACAGTCACCTGAAGAACCATTTCAAGAGCCACTGACCCATGATTGGATATTATACAATTATGTCCAATACAAATTTATGACATATGGTAGCTATTGCAGATACGGCTTTCTTGCACTCACATGACGATATGCCCCACTTGAAGAAAGCATATTGCTGAAGATGAAAACAGTATTTGAATGTAGATTATTCTTGGACTCTTGTCAAATTGAAATGTTTGTAAATTGATACCTTTTCAGAGTCTGGTAATTGCAGCGACATAGCTTGCGAGGTTGCCTGGACCTTGACAATTCAACATTGTAGTGAAATCTTCCTAGTCAAATGACCACCCGCTAGAGAGCAGAACATGCCACAGATGGCAGGCAGGCTGCAGTCAGCATCTATGTTGAGAGAGAGCCCGGGGATACTCAAGTTTGGTTTTTGTAGGGGTGTGCCGCTGGGAAATTTGAAGTACCACCCATGTATATATATACCAATTTTCAAGAAAAATGGACCCATCCATATACCAAATTCCCCAAATTTTGAGTCAAATTAATACAAATATTGAAATTTCTCCAAAAAGTTATGTTTATTTGGCACAAATTTCCTAATTTTTGTTTGAAATTTAGAAAAAATCCAACATTTTCGCCATTTTGGCGCAAATTTAAGAAATTTTGAAAAACAGACCCATCAAAATACCACATTTTGCAAAGAAAAAGGACCCATTGGCATACCAGAGAGTCTAATTTTGCTACCCAAGTTTGCAGCATATCCCCGTAATCACTTTTGTACTAAGTACCCCCCCCCCCCAGGAGAGAGAGATGTTGGGTTTACATTTTCATGTCCTTCTTGATCTTCTGCTCTTTCCTTCCAAGCTTTTTCTTAAAAAAATTGAGACCCAGGCAACAATATTTTTCCCAACTACAGTGCCTGGGTCTTGCCCTATACAATTTTTTGTATCTAGTATATGAATCAAAATTTGTGAAGAAAACAATTGGAAACATATTAGGCATTTTTCGAAAAACAATACATACAGATTATAAGCCAAAAAACGATTTCTTCTTTTATTGATAAATCCTTGGTGAATTCCAAATCAATATCAAATTTGGAAATGGATCCTGGTCCTGAAAAACGGCTCCTGATTCTTTCAAAATCTTAAGGACCAGGAGCCGCTTTTTTCAGATTCCTGGCTCCTGGTCCATGTCAGCAAATAAAAGAAAAAGCTTTTTCCCTTTCAACTCCATTGACATTCTCCATACTGGCTTCATTATTAGTGCAATGGCTGTAAGGTTTTTTGATGAATATTTAATGAAAATGAACAATCCGTCCTTTCTCTCTACTCTGTGGCTACTCGCATTGTGGATTGAGAGGACGGACACTTCATAGCTTCTGTAAACTTGCTTAATTTTACCAAGTGCTTAAGATATGGAGACAGGGACCCGACAGGCTACATGCTTATATATCTCTGTTCTCCTCCACAATGTAATACTATTTTTACTGTGTAACCATATGTTGTGGTTATTGTTAACTATAGTTTGCAAATGTGGAAAAATAAATGATTATGATTATGATTATGAAATGTCCAGATGACTTCACAAGCTACGTTACTGCAATCACCAGACTGCTCAGTGTTATGTTGAGTGAAATCATGTTCATCAGAAAGAAAATTGTATTTGCTGATTTTTGTGAAATACAGCTAAACAAATTGCAGAAAGCTTTATATATAATTAAAATCAACTTTGTGGCAAGATAAATTCACTATTAGGTTCAGCGTCAATATGGTATAAGAAAATATCAACTGCTCTTGTCATTTTCAGGATCAGCTGCTGAGCTGCCCTTCGCCTGGATATCATGTGACAGTTCACAGTGGATAATTTCTCATACTATACGTCCATTTCATATAAAACTAATATTATATGCTATCCAGATGTTATTACCAAGCAATCCAGTTGAGAGCTACTAAATTTATTTTTTGTCATTGGCTTATACAAATTGTTGGGGATGGAAGACTAGCACAAATTATGGATAACTTCATCACACAATTGCATATTTTAAAGCAAAAAAACATGTATGAAATCCATAGATTTAAATCTATGATGTAATCTAATCTGGTGACAAATTTATTAGGGAGCCTACATTTTTCTGAATGAAACTATTTTACAATTAAACTTCACATATAAGGCCTAAATATGATGTTTAATTGACTTGCATATCTTGAACCAAATTAATGCTACAGGCTAAAATGTGTCTTAGGCTGCGATCACATAGAACTATACTATTTGAGTTATACGGTGCATGATTTTATTTGGGCACTGATAGATTCAATCAAACATGTGAATCTGATGCTACCGGGTCACATAAGAGGGCACTATTAAAACCCCCGAATAGATTGCCGTGCCTGTATAACATATAGACATCGAATAGGGTATACCGTATACTTCTATGGGATCGCAGACTTGGAGTGACACAAACCCTCCAATTTGATTTTGTGAAAGTGGGGATCAAAATAAGTGACCAGAATATATACCTTTAAATAAAGACTTCAAAAGTATTGCCTCACCCAAGGAAGTTATAGGGGGGAACAGGGTTTCTCCGCCATTTTGATTTCATCGCCGTGTAAATCCTATGGGACGGCAGCCATCTTGGATTGTCGCTCATGGAGGGTGAGTTATTGTACCTCCGGCATTTTACGGCTCCGCGTGCAACACTTCGAGAGTCTTCGCAACGGATTAGCGGAAAAATTAGCGTACTTTAATCAAAGCAAGTCGCAATGCACGCTACATGAAACGCAGACACGGTTTGCGCGTGAAATAAAATGCACACGCTGTATATGCGTCAGGTGAAGATTTACGCGATCTGCCTGGATATCGGGTCAAATTCCGAATATATCCGGAGGTACAATAACTCTGCTCCATGAGCGACACAAGATGGAGGAGAAACCCTGTTCCCCCCCTATAACTTCCTTAGCCTCACCTCAAAAAATAAAACAAAATGGCTTGTGTGCCAATATGGAACTGGCAAATGTCATTTGAAGATTGTGTACAAGCGCTAAAAAAATTTCAGCTAAAAATTCATAATTTTAATATTTCTCAGTCAATTGTTAAACATAGGGTGTCAAATGAAAGCTGAAATTCCAGCGCTTGTACACAAAATCTTCAAATAATTTACGTTTGCGAGTTCCATAAAGGTGCACTTGTAGCCATTTTTCGAGGTGAGGCAATACTTTTATAGGAGTCTTTACAATGAAAGATGTTATAGTTTTAGAATACCATTTGTGGCTGTCCATCCCGTATGAGCTGTAAATACCAGAAACTTCATTTTTCATTACAGGTGAAAACATGTCAAGGTCGTAATTTGCCGAAAATGGATTTTTTGACAGATTCACAATCCTTGTGCTTACATGTACTACTAAATACCAGCAAAGTTTCATTTCAAGAAAATGATAGGAAATGTGAAATAAATCTGCATATTATTTTTAAGACAATCAACAGAAAATATAGGTCTTACTGATCTTTGAACACGTTTATCTCAGTTATACTGTTTACTCCCTGTCAACCTTTGACGGACCATAACTTGACTTTGGAAATTGTGTGAAGTTCATTTAAAAAGGTGTCATTTTAACCTTAAAGCATGGTCTTTGCAAATAATTAAAAAAGTGAAAATGACAAGATGTTGCATTTACTGCTGGTTTGGGATGGACAGTCACCTTTTGGTGCAATGAAAAATGTTGAGCATTTTGAAACTCTTGTCAAATTGTGCGTCTCCCTCAAAATCTTACTTGGAGTTTAAACCGTTATTGTGCAATTATAACAAACAATCTGAAATTGGTATTGTTGTTGATTTACTATAGAATACTACAGCTTGTTAATTTATGGAAAAAGATTTTCAATATAAAAAATGGTGCATATCAATTTCAATATTTATCAATATTATTGGTAAATTATGTTTTACAAGTCCAATTTGTTAAACGTGAGTAACAAATTGGACTTGTAAAACATAATTTACCAATAATATGATTTCATAACAGTCCCGATGAACTTATTCCAATATTTATCAATGTACTTCCCTCGAACACAAAAATCAATGATGTCTAAAAAATTAGAAACGATGTTGTTGTTATTGGTGAATTGGTCAAAGGGAATATTTTTTACTTTCTACCATTTTGTCACGCCCTCATGTGAGTGATAAAATCTAATCACTGTCTATTAGATTTTATATAAACACTGCAATAATGCTACCAAAATGATATTTAATTAGGTCAAAAAAGAGGTTTGTCTCAGAAACCCGCGAATTGCTATGTGAAAATGAATTTAGCGCGTAGAGCTACGTGCTGGTCTCTCTCTCTCTCTCCTTTTTATGCCTCCGCGAGAGGCATTATGTTTTCTGGTTGTCCGTCCGTCCGTCCGTCCGGGCTCGTTTCTCAGAACTGGTGA